>JAFEMH010005082.1:0-178514 GCA_022495995.1 Adenophora triphylla var. japonica
GTTTTTACCTAGGCCGCCCTTTTCGGGTTTTCAACCTAGTTGGGTATTACTCTTTTAGCACTCTTTTTTTTTGTTTTTTTCTTTTTTTTACAGCGTAGTATACGCATGACTTGTCACCATTTCTTGGGTGTACAAAGGGATTCCGTCGAGGTCTGCAAGTTGCATGGCTCCTCAGGAGAAGATCTTACGGGCGGCGTATGGCCCGACCCATACGGGTTCCCATTTGCTTGAGGGGTTGATACGGACTGGGGGCTTTTCTTTTAAAACGAGATCCCCTTCTCGGATCTCTTGATGCTTTACTTTCTTGTCGAAGGCTCTGGCCATTCTTTCTTGGTAGGCTCGGATGTGTTCCATGGCTTTCAATCGGCGTTCATCTAGCAGGTCCAATTCATCGTGGCGACTCTGGAGCCATTCGACCTCGTTGATCTGGCTTCCGGCGGTATACGGAGCGAGGGATTTCTAGCTCGATTGGGAGTACGGCTTCCATTCCGTATGTGAGGGCAAACGGTGTTTCCCCTAGATTCTTGCCATTCGGCTGATGTTACGTAGCCCCAGTGCCGGGTGTAGCTTCTCGGTCCAATCTACGCCTTGGACGGCCATCTTTCGGATGATGTTTTCCGAGTCTTGTTTCTTTGCCTCGACGGCTCCGTTGGTTTTGGGGCTGTAAGGAGATGACTTGTGACAGGTTATTCAGAATTACGCGGCGACATCTCGCATTCCCCTTCGAAGTGGGATCCATTATACGAAATGATTTCGGGCGGCAAGCCGTATCGCATATGATGTTCTCTTTGATGAAGAGGACTACTTTCCTTGAAGTTGAGGATTTTGTAGGACTTTGCGAGGCATCCTTTTCAATTCCTTTGAAGAAATCACCAATCTGCGTCTCTTTAGGCTCTTCCGCAGGTTCCCAAGATTCACACTCGTCAAAATCTCTTGGCTGACTTGGGCTCGATTTTCCTCTTTCAGGACAACTTTGCTTAAAGATTTCTTTGATATATTGTTCATTTTAATGTGTACGCTTCTTCATCTAGTGAATCGTTATTAAGCTTGTTTTTAGATTATTAGTTAATTCATCATTAGTTAAAGTGGCAATTAAGGGATACTCGAGAAGGTTCGTCATTTCATTGAGAATAAGAGGGAATACGGCATTGGCTACAATTTCGTGGTCTTCGGGCGTGAGGCCATCGGACGATTCGGAAGACTCAAACTCAACAATGAGAGACTCGAGAGGACTTTACGAAGGTTGACACGAAAGGGACGGGGAACCAATCCAAGTTTGGTGATCATTTCTTCTTTGGTTGCGGACGGGCACGAGAGAGTTTCCCAATTCTTTAGCGGCATTCTTGTCGAGGCCTCATGACTCGGGGCTGTCTCGTTTACTGTCCTCCTTCCTCGATCGTTGCTATCATCTCTTTGTACGAACCGAGAATCAATTGTGTTTGGCGTCGAAAGGCGAGCATGTGGATGTAGGGATCTTCCTCACTTTGCAGGGATTTCTATCTCGTCACAATCGACCAGCTCAATCCGAGATGTAAGGGCGTATTGCGTCTCGGTGTCTTTGCTAGAAAAATCTCATGTCCCATACTCGAGCGGAAAGGCTTGGCGGGTAGTTCGGCAAGGAGGACGTCCGCACGACGTTCATAGATTCGAGTTGAGTATGACGATGCTTGTCGATCTTTATCATGAAAATTTCTGGCTTGGCGGGGGTCGAGAGAGTGGGTTTGAAGAATGGTGAAAGGCTGTGATTAGGAACCGGGGGTTTGTGTGCCTGTATCATGCCGGCGTTCAATGTTTCCTTCCAGTATGCCCCCCAATGTTGGAAATGACAATTGGATTTGATGAATCGAACTTCTTCGGAGTCTGCTCGCTTGAGTGTGTTGACATAGTTGGCATCGCCGGATTCCAAAGGATCTTTGGTGAGACTTGCCTCTTGAAGGATGTAGCCGGTGTTTGGGCGAGAGCATTCTTGGCTATTGTTTCGGCTTCGTTCCCTATGAGGAAATTGTCGCCCACTTATGACTTCAAGGTCTCCCTGCCGGTTGATGAATTTGACACATTGGTGGAGGGTGGAAGCTATGGCTTTCATGTGATGTAACCAAGGGCGTCCCAATAGAGTGTGAATTCGGATGGGGCGTCCATTACATGGAATTTCGTTGGCACCATTTGGGTTTCAAACCGAGTTCCCGAGATTCTTGTCCCAGAATGGGGCGAGACGAACCGTCGTAGGCCTTGACGGTCCGGGTAGATGGGATCATCGCCTTTCATTTATGCGGAGGGCCCTCATCATGCGAGGAAGGGCGTTTACCGATGATCCATTGTCCACTAATACCCCGAGGAGTGATATGGTGTTGAGCCGAATAGTGATGTACAAAGCTTCATTGTGTTGGGAGACATCTCTTGGCAAATCTTCGTCGCGAAGGTGATCATGCTACCATATAGGCGGGGATCATAGATTTGGTCCTTGTCTCGGGATAGAAAGTCATCAAGCCGATCACTTCGTGCTTTTTTCTTGCGAGTAGAGCCTTTGCCGAAGCCCACGGTTATGCTTGATGCCTTTTGTGGCGGTTGCCATCTCCGATCAACATGTTGATTGAGTGGGAGCGCCCAGGCCAGCGTCGGTTTTCTTCGTCGGTGTATACTCGGGAGAGTGGACAAAGCTGAACCTTGGGCGGACCCCGAGGGGTTGGACTTACGTTGCAGTACTACGGTATCCGAAGGTCTCAATTCCGTCGTTGGCAAGGCTTTTACGCTCTTTTACCCTGTTTGCTTTGGGGAAAGGCGGCGGAGTAGAGTACATAATAATCAAATCCCCGGATGGCTCCCAGAGCGTTCCCATGCTGTTATCACCGGCCTCGAATCTCTCCTTCAATTTTCTTTGGGAGGAAATTTTCTTTTTCTTAGGAGGACGGTCCTCGTGTATCCGGTCTGATAATCCCTTTCAAGGCAATCGGGACGATCCACAAATATCCCACCAAATGTGTTCTACGGTGGTGGCGGATTTGGGACCTCGAGGTTGGCAGATCTTTGGAATGACTTTGAGTGGGCCGTCAGGGGATCTGGCTGCTTTGGGCTCATACTGGAAGCGAGTGATTGGACTCCGCCGGATAATGAGAGATATTGAGGTCCGGGGAACGGGCATATGTTTGTCCTTCGGGGTAGCCTGTATGTTGGGATATTGTTAAGGTCCCGAAGTGGCGTGTGGCCTCTTCAATCCGGGCTGCTGTACGTGCAGCGTTCTTCCGGGGCTTTGATGGCTGACCATATTTCTTCAAGCTTGTTCCACGATTTTCATCACTCGGCGATATTTGTGGGATCATCACTTTGAGAGGGGACAAGCGACGGTATACCGAACTCTTTCGTCCACGGCTAGCTGTTTGGGGGCCGGTTGCCACTGTAAGTCGACGGGCGAGGTCCGGCGGTGGAAACATAGGAATCTTGGGGTAGCATCTTGATGTATCGGGACGATTAAGAAGAGGAGGAGAACCCTCTTCCTTCTTTGCGGTAAAAGTGCCATCGGAATTGAGGCGATAGTCAAACCATGACTTGCAACAACCCCGGAAGGTCGCTAATTTGAGCCTCATGTCGAAGTCTCATCTGTTCTACCAACTGGATCCAATCTTGGTGTTACGAGGGATTTTGGAGGACGGAGTGACGTTATCCCCATCATTACCGGCCGATGCGAGACATTACGAAACCCGGAGTCGGAACAAACGGCGAAGGCGATGACGCGCTCGACTCTTCCCAACTAATCAAACGATGACCCGGTGCCCGAAACCAACCTTTGTGAGGAGGCTGCGGGGGAAAGGACACGAAGGTTCGAGATGTGCAGGGAATGGAAGGAGGGTAGGTGTTTGGGCATTGGGCTCATGCAACATGCGATTATTTGTTCACGTTTACTTAAAACATGTTTTATTAACCTAGTCGGTTGGAAAAGATTGCTCTTCTTTTTCGCAAACTACTCTGGATCCTGGATCGGTGGGCCCCGTCACTACGTCTATAAGCCTCGTATTCCACCTGTATTTCGACCTTCCGGGGTGGACAGCCCGGGCGAGGGTCCTATAGGGCAAGCGGGTCCCACCGACCGAAAGAAAAACGATCCTAAAAGTCGGCGGGTAATCGAGTCTTAACGAGCATTCGATGTAAATTACGGACAAGGCGCGTCAAAAGTCAAGATCATGTCAGGGGCTCGACGAAAAGTCGGCATGATTTGGGTGATAAGCGTCCACAATTAATCTTGACTTGTCGTCGCTAGTTAAGCCGTAATTAGGCATGGAATAATCATTAATCCTTGATGACTCGGTGTCAATCTTTGGAGTCGAGTGTATAATTTGTGCCGATCGAGCCGAAGTCAAGGCGCGGTCAATATCTTGGTCAAAGTCTGCGGCGGAAAACCGGCAGAACTTCGACTGATTAGGGTCCCCGAAAGATATTGAGTTGGTATGCCGACAAAGGCTTGAAAGGAAAGGTCTATACACAGACAGGGCATGACACAGACCAGACTAAAAACCAACCGGGTCTCGGACAAAGTGTGTCACGGACAAGTGCATGGTCGACACGAGGCTCCATGGGATGTTTGGGTAGTCCTGTGCTCATCCGAGAGGCGTAATAAGACCAAACGGACCGCGACAAGGATTTCCCCGGGTTAGGGACGTAGTGTGCAGTGTACGGTCACGTGCGCGTAGTGTGCAAGCAGTCTATATTCTTTTTCTGAGTAAAATAGAAAATTTTTTATGTGTCTTAAAAATATGATGCATGATTTTTTTTTTTGAAAATTTTCTTTTTTTTTTTTTTGAAAACCCCTTTTTTTTTGATTTTTTTTTTGAAATTTAATGAACACATAAGCATATAAGCACGAAAATTCCGACAGTTAGGGACATGATTCCGACAGTCAAAATTTTGACTTTCTCCGAGGCGGCCAAAACAACACGAAAAATGATGTGCAAAAATCAACACACACACACAAATGATTTTCAAAGCCGGGACGGAAGCTTGACCCTCAAAAGCTTTTTTTTTTGAAAACGGTGATACCGGTACGTGGGATTGTTAAACCACAATTTATCCCCGACTCGTGTTAGGAGGCGATAACGGGAAGTTTAATGGTTTCCACCAATATACCAAATACCATTTTTTTTTTAGAAAAAGCTTAGTCCCCAGCGGAGTCGCCACTGTGATGATGTGTCGCCATTTCGCGGGAAAAAATTCGATTTTTCGCGTTTCTTTGAAAAAAACCAAATAAAACCCGGGAAAAAGAACGGAATCGCCACGCCATTTTTGTTTTAAGGGCCAAAACTTTGAAAAATGCCCGAGATCAGAAATTTGGGTTCGGAGGTCATGTTACACGCCGGGAAGGACGTTAGTGTGCACCCGGAATGCCTCGTAAAACGAGTCTTCCAAGCTGAAAATCATTTGTGTGTGTGTGTGTGTGTGTGTGTGTTTTGGCCAAAATAATTTGAAACTCAGAAAAATAAAAATTGGGATATCTTTTTAAGACTTTAAACTTATCCTATGATTTTTTGGAAGATTTTTGGATTGAGATTTGGTACTCAAAAGACCTTTTGAAGTTGAGAGCCACTTCTGCCAGAATGAAAAAGGCAGTGGACCTTTGATTTTGAAATGGATTCAAGGGTCTTAAAAATTCATAATCTGGATAAACTCAGAGAATGAAAGTTGTTTCAGACACCTTAAATAAGATTTGTACGAAGGAATTTTCCATTTTGGAGAAGATTTGAGAGGTCAAAACCTTCTGGAAACCTCAGATATGAGATCTGGATTCCCAGAAGCTGATGAACTGGCCTCTGAAAGAAAATTTGAAAAGAGGAGTTTTACTCACCCAAAAAATAAAGTAAAAATATGTATGGAAAGATCTGGATGTTGGCTACAAAAAGTGTTTTGTAGTCGACACCAAATTCCACATTTATCTGTGTCCAAAAAATTAGACCATGGACTGAGGTCTGAGAAAATTGCTACTGGACAGCAACTTCCCATGAAAGAAAATATGATTTTAAAGGGGGTTTTGCATCCATGCTTGTCCCCATTTCCCTAGGTTTTGGTTAGTGATCACTTGACATTTTATTGGTGAATCAACTATACCAAACCATCCTTGGGGTACATTAGGACTAAGCACTTCATTTGCTTGGGAAGGGGAATTTTATCCTTTGAAAATGAGATTTGATGCTTGAAAATGGTTTTTAGGGTTTTGAAAATGCATTTGCAAGAAAATAAGAACACATTGAAGAAAATGTTGATCCTTGTAGAAGATCATCCATGGAGATGGACTTCCATGGTGATCTTCTTGGATCTTAAGACAAGAAGAAGAATGAACTACATTTTGTAGTTTGAAGATGCATGCATGGATGAGAGATTTAGGGTAAGAAGAGGGAGGTTATACCTATCTTCCTTGAGTTTGTGTTTGAATAGGTTCAAGGCTTGAATGTGTTTAGGGTTTGAATTTGAGAGTGAGTGTGAGTTGGGAAAGATTCAAGAGAAAATGGTGACAATTCAAGTGAATTCTCACTGTTTTCTCTCTATATTTCGCCAGAGGTTCAGTGCAAATTGTGTTGTGGCTCCTTATTTTTGTGACTGGAGGGCTCAATTTATAGCCCTCCTGAAATGACAAAGGTATCCGCGCGAACAAGGTTGGTAGCGTGCACTGTTCATTAAATGCAGCTCCAGGCTTTGGACAGGAAGAATAATCTTTTGAAAATTCAAATTAAACAGCCAGTTTATGTTCCAGCCACTTCTATTTTTGGTTTTCTTCCTTTGTTTTGCTTTTTAAGATTCTTTTTGAGGTTTAACCTTAAATAACAATGCCCACTTTGCCCTTGCTTTGTTAGAAAAGTTAGGATTGTTAGGAAATGTTAGGAATGTTAAAACTTTCGTTAATTTTCTAACGAAAATACTAACAAGCTCAAATTGGAGCACTTACAGTGGGGGGTTAGAGTCCTCGATCGCAATTTAAACAGCGGTTGTTAATGAGGTTTTGTTAACAGTATCACATGGACCTCAATTTTGATGAGATTGGATTCGGATCCCGGGTCTTGGTTGAAATTTTCCCTCTCAATCTTGGTCATTTGAAGCTGATGCCGACGTCGATATGAGTGAAACTTCTTTCATTTGGGTGAGCCGTGACTTGGCCGAAACCTTGTTCGGAGAATGATTTGATGAAATTGCTAATGCCGGGTGAAACCCAGATCTTAGATTCCGACGCTACGGGAAGCTGCTATGTACCAAGTTCTGAAGCTGAAAATCTAGTTGTTGATGTGACTAGACTTGATAAAATTCAGGTCCAAAAGACCATCTTGACAAAGCCCCCGGATCCCATTAAAGCGAGGAAAGATCCCTTCTTTGGCAAAGCCCTGGTTTGAAGATCTGAGTAGGCAAAGTCCAGATTTTGAAGAAGTGACTTGGCGAAGCCCCAATCTTATAACCTCGTTGTGATTCCGACATAATTAGCAGAGTCCCAATCTGATTGGTAATGCAAAGCGATCCTGAAAAATAATCTGATAAAGATCGAATCTATCTCGTAGTGAAGAACCCAATGTGGACCCAAAGATGACTATAGAAGCCCCAGCTCGAAGAGCTGATACAGGAGAACCTGGGAGAACCACTTAGCAAAGCCCCAGCGTGAAGAAATTCAAAGCAGTCTTATTGCAGACAGAGTCATTATGTGGCCGAGGAGGCACCTTATCTTTTCAGACCTTAGTCAATCAGTCACTGGACAAGACTCGGAAATGTTTACGTGCAGGGGCATATCTTTTTGAAAGGTGGGAATGTCTCCCAAACTTGTGTATGACACTCTTGCTTTTGGGTTTGACTCTTTTGAGAGAGTATAAACATAACAAGGTGTGGAAAAGTGTATGGAAGCCCCTGCTGACAGAAAGACAGTGTTTGGTTCTATTTTCCTATGATGGAGAGAGAGAGAAGACTTGTCGAGACACTTGAAAACTTGTCTTACTCATGATGATCACAAAGCTGCTTAAAACCCTTTGTTAATGTTCGGGTTATTCAACCCCTAAATCTGATATGAACAAATATTTTGATTAATCACGAGGAGAAAGCCAACTGATATCGAGAGTTAAAGAGGATTTGCGTATGGGGACGGCCCTTGATGAGACCGGATTTTTCGAGATTTGTTTGTGATTTCGACCGGACCAGTGATGGTTGCCTACGTTCCCCTCATTATGAGGAGCTCAGGTCGCCGTAGTTCGGGCTTATCCCGAATGAAGAGAGAATGAGTGTGAAAATTCAAGACTTTGAGGTCCTTTGGGGAATTTGAGGATTGGAGATTCGAGTAACACATCCCCTTAGAGTGTCCATGAAAGACACGGATGCGAAGCCCCAGTGGGACATCCACGGCAAGTGTTTGTGGAGTAGAAATGAATTATGCTCACATGCATCAGATTTGAATTTGCACAATCTTTGATTGGTAATTTTGAACCAAGATGGATTAGATTCCAATTTAAGCAAGCAATGAAGCATTAATTTGATTTAGATCTTAAAGATATTACGATGAAATTGCTATCCGATAGGAATTGCAGCTGGGTTTCCGGGCTTCGATCGGCTATCGGGTGATTTGGGAAATTATGACCTCTTGAGATGAGAGGTCGGCTAGGCCTTTTACTGACTGAACCTCTAAAGATGAGAGGTTGGCTTGCAGGGATGTGTTTGGGAAATTTATGGCGGGGAAGATTGATTGTCTCTAGAATGAGAGGTCAAATTTTGACTTTGGCCAAAGGCGAGGGTAATGGTAAGGGGAATATCCTCTAAAAGCGAGAGGATGGCTTGGGATTGATCAAGGTAATGGGAATATCCTCTAAAATCGAGAGGATGGCTCGGGATTGATTTAAGGTGATGGTGAGAGGAATATCCAAGCTATTGACAACTTTTTGCGAACTTGCGAGAATTCAGGCTCCTTTTTGATCATTGGAGAACTTCTTGAGGAGTCGGGGACTTTTTACTGAATTGTGAGGATCGACAGTCCTTTTTTTTTTTTTTTTTTTTTTTTTTGACTTGGAAAGCGTCCTGAGGATTTGAGGATTATCTTTGTCCTTCCTTCATGGCTTGAGATATTTTGCGCATTGCCGACTCTCGAAGTTAACTTCTTGGCCTTGCTTGGACTTCTCTCGGTAAGGAGCAAAAATGATGGCTAAACGGGGTTTCAAAACATGCCAATCTTGAAATGAAAGGGTATTGTTAGGTGATGGTGAGGTAAGGGTTTTCCCTATGACTTCAACTGCAATCCCTACCGGATGACCTAAACGAAATTAAGTCTTCATTGCTTGCTTAAGCTTTAAATGAGAAAATATTCATGCAAATTCATCGAGCAACGAAATGATGAGGATGAGAAAAGGGATGTGAGCATATGAGATGCAAGATGGGGAGTTGGTAAGCCCCAATTTGAGAAGGATATCAATTGATTTTCTCACTCCGATTAATTTAAATTTTAATCATTCCAAAGAATTAGTGGTTGAGCAGCACAAGTGATCATCTAGGATAAAACCATTTCAATTTAGTGTAACGTGGGTGTGCAAGTGATGTCTCGAGTCTAGCAAGAAAAGAAAAAAGACTTATATAAAGTTAGACATTTAACTACTATGTCCAAAATGGACTACAACGACAAATGTCCAGGAAGGACTTAGGTGAAAGAGAAGTACTAGAACCTACGAAGGTTGACTAAAAGACTATTTTAGAGATAGGTAGCCCCTAGTCTAGCCGCTCTTTGCTGTTGGACCATGCATCTACTCTTCGACGCTGGAGATGGGAGCTATTGCAGATCTTTCCATCAGGATTTCTTTGGCAATCTCTTGCTTAATCCAACCATTTTCATTGCCTGCGATGGCTAATTCACCGACCTCACACAGGGAGTGGCATTGTTACAGTCCTGTCCCGAATAGGGCTGGGCAGGAGTCGTGTTGGAGGTGGATGAAGCCCGGTATCTGTAGGTAGGTGCAATAACTTGCTGTTGATTGTGAGCCCTCTCAAATTTAGCCCCGGAATTAACCATTGCACGCAAGTCCGCGTAGGGAAAGTGACTGAGGGAAGTTCTCAAATGAGGTTTCAGGCATGACTGGAAGATGTCCAACTGTTCCTCTTCAGAAGGAGGAATGGCCATCTAACTGAGTTTCAGATTCCAACGCTTGTAAAAATCCCCGATGTTCTCGTCGGGACGCTGCACTGTTGTCTGCAGATCAACTCTATTTGTTTCCCATTCCAAGTTAGCTTTGTACTTCTCTGTGAAAGCACTAGTGATCTGGTCCCATGTGGCCCTGGCCTCGGGTTTTAAGCGGAAGAACCATTTCAAAGCCCCTGACTTCAAAGAGAGACTGAAGTAGTCGGCCAACTGCTGGTTTGTGCATCCCTTAGCTTTCATTGCCAAAGTGTATGTATCCAGGTGAGTTTTCGGGCATGCAGTCCCATCAAACAGGTCTAGATTAGGCATCACAAACTTGTGGGGTAGGGGCACAATGGAGTCCGGGTCCGTAGGCCGGAAGGCAGCTTTCTTAGCAGTCAATTTAGCAATTTGTGCTTTCATCTCATTGTGTTGTTCCATGAACCAGGCCAGGTGAGGGTCCTGTGGTGGAGCCATAGCGTTCAAACCAGTGACTGAGCTGGAGAGAGGAGTTACCACTGGCAGCACACTGGTGGAAGGGATACCATATCCCGGAGCATAGGTGAAAACCTGTCCTTATCCCAAATTACCCTGGAGAGTGTAGGTAGGAGCTTGGGCAAAGGGATAGAACCCAGCGGCCTGCTGTTGGCTTTCCATTGGCAGAGAAGGTGGAGACAGACCTGAGGTAGCCGGATAGCTCGGGTTTCCAGAGTGAGGCCCATAAGTAGGCTTGAGTGCGGGCTGCTGTCCCTGGTTGTTGAATTGTATGGCTGGCTGTGGCGATGGTATATAACCAGGAGGGTACTGCGGTCCTGGTGATTCTGATGAAACTGGGATGGAGGCTTGGTAACCCATCGAACCCAGAGTGAGAAATAGGTTTGTGAAAGCTTTGTGAGGAGCAGCTGAGCTAGCATCATTCTGAGGAGGGGTTCCTGACTGTTGCCCCGAACCGGACTGTGGTGGCATTCCAAACTGTTGCTGCGAAGGTCCGGATTGATCGGTTCCAAACTGAGGCGGGATCCCAATTTGCTGTGGCATTCCGAGGTATCCCCAACCATGAGAAGACATTCCGTACTGATTTTGCCCCCACTGAGGAACTGCGAACTGGCTCGTCCCGTCAGGCTGCATGGATCCAGTGGTCTGTGGCTGGGGAGCTGGCTGACCCAAAGACCGATGAGCATGGGTTCTGGTAGTAGTACCATAGGAGGTTGGTGGTGGCATCCTGGAGTAGTCAGGACGACCGAGATTGGGATTGGGGTCCTCCTCTTCTTCCACGGTGAAAGTGCCATCGGGGTTGAGGCTGGCGGCCAAACCATGGCTCTTAATAGCCTCCATAAGGCTATTCAGCTGTGCTTCTTGTCGCAATCTCATCTGTTCGGCTAACTGATTTCATTGCTGTTCTATTTGAGGAGTCCCAGGAGGCGGAGTGGTGTTGTCCCCATCGTTACCAGCTGATGCAGACATTCTGAAACTCGGAGTCGAAGCAAACGGTGAAGCTGATGATGCACTTGATTCTTCCCAACTGATCAGACGGTGACCCGGTGCCCGAAACCAAGCTTTGTGAGGAGCTGCGGGGGAAAGACACGAGGGTTCAGATGTTTGGGAGTGAAGGAGGGTAGGTGTTTGGGCTTTGGGCTCATGCAACATGCAGTTATTTGTTCTTGTTTACTTAAAACATATTTTATTAACCTAAGCGGTTGGAAAAGATTGCTCTTCTTTTTCGCAAACTACTCTGATTCCTGGATCAGTGGGCCCCATCACTTTGCCTGCGGACCCTCAACCTGTAACCTCGAACAAGGGTTCCGTAGGGAAAGTAGGTCCCACCGACCGAAAAGAAAAACGATCCTAAAGTCTGGCGGGTAATCTAGTCTTAACGAGCATTCGATGTAAATTACGGACAAAGCTGACGTCAAAGGTCAAGATCATGTCCGGAGGGCTCGACGAAAAGTCGGCATGGCTCGGACTGATAAACGTCCATAATTGATCTTGACCCGTCGTTAGTTAGGCCGTAATTAGACATGGAATAATCGTTAATCCTTGATGACTCAGTGTCATACCGGGGGTCAGTGTATAAGTTGTGCCAGTCAAAGTCAAAGTCAAGGCGCCAGTCAATATCTGGTCAAATTCCGTGACGGAAAATCGGCAGGACTTCGACTGATTAGGGTCCCCGAAAGATATTGACTTGGTATGCCGACTAAGGCTTGAAAGGAAAGGTGTATACACAGACCGGGCATGACACGGACCAGACTAAAAACCAACCGGGTCTCGGACAAAGTGTGTCACGGACAAGTGCATGGTCGACACGAGGCTCCAAGGGATGTTTGGGTAGTCCCGTGCTCGCACCGAGAGGCGTAATAAGGCCAAACATGCTGCTACTGGGATTTCCCCGGATTAAGGACGTAGTGTGCAGTGTAAGGCCAAGTGCGCGTAGTGTGCAAGCAGTCTATCTTCTTTTTCTGAGTAAAATAGAAATTTTTATGTATCTTAAAGAGTATGATGCATGCAAAAAATGATTTTATTTTTGAATTTTTTTTTTGAAAATCTCTTTTTTTTTTTTTTAATTTTTTTTTTTTATTTTTGATTTTTTTTTGTCATTTTTTTTTGTATTTTTTTTTTGAATTTTATTTTTGAAAGCAAATAACACATAAGCACATAAGCACGAAAATTCAAACAGTTAGGAAAATGATTCCGACAGTCAAAATACCGATTTTTCCGGAACAGTCAAAACAACACGAAATGTGCAAAACCAACACACACACACACACAGTACAAATGGTTTCAAATGACGGGACGGAAGTTTGACCCACAAAAGCTTTTCTTTTTTTTTTTGAAAAAAAAAAGATTTTTTTTTTTGAAAAAGATAAAGCTCATTATTCCTATCCCCAGCGGAGTCGCCACTGTGACGATGTGCCACCGGAAAGATTTTTCTCTTTTGAAAATCAAAACACCGAGTCGCCCCGCCGTTTTTATTTTAAGGGCCGAAACTTTGAAAAATGCCCGAGATGAGAGATTTGGGTTCGGAGGTCACGTTACACGCCGGGAAGAACGTTAGGGTTCACCCGGAATGCCTCGTAAAACGAGTCTTCCTAATTTGAAACCATTTGTGTGTTTGTGTGTGTGTTTTGGTTAAAATAAATGTAAATTGAGAAAACTAAAAATTGGGAACTCTTTTTAAGACATAAAACAAGTCCCATGATTTTTGGTATGATTTTAGGGTTGATTTTTGGTACTCAAAAGACTCCTTAAAGTTGGAAAATCAATTCTGCCAGAATGAAAAAGGCAGTGGACACTTGATTTTAAAATGAATTTAAGAGCTTTAAAACTTCAAAATCTGGGAAAAGTCCGAGAATGAAAGTTGTTCAAAACATCTTAAATAAGGTGACTAGAAAATAATTTTACATTTGGAGATGATTTTATGGACCAAAACCTTCTGTAAATCACAGATATGAAATCTGGATTTCCAGAGACTGCTAAACTGACCTTTGGAAAGTAATTTGAAAAAGGGAGTTATACTCACGAAAAAAATAAAGTAAAAATATTTATGGAATTCTACGGATGTTGGCTACAAAAAGTATTTTGTAGTCAACACCCAATTTCAAGTTCTTCTGTGTCCAAAAAATTAGACAATGGACTGAGGTCTTAGAACAATGCTACTGGACAGCAAGATGTTCTTGAAGGAAAATGTGATTTTAAAGGGGGTTTTACATCCATGCTTGTCCCCATTTCCTTAGGCTTTGATTAGTGATCACTAGACATTTTAGTGGTGATCTACTATATCAAGCCATCCTTAGGGTACATTAGGACTTTAAGCATTTCATTTGCTTGGGAAGGGGGAGATTTAACTTTGAAATCAAGATTTTATGTATAAAAATGATTTTGGAAAACACTTTTAAGTGAGTAAGAAGTAATTTGGACCTTTTAAGTAGTCATCCATGGAAATTTATTCCAAGGTGACTACATTTTTAGGTCAAGCAAATATGAACAACAAACAAGTTGATGAACAAACTACATTTTTGAAGTTTGAAATGCATGCATGGATGAGGGAAGTTTAGGGTAAGGAGAAGGAGGGTTTACCAATGATGGTTTAACCCTATCTTCCTTGGTTTGGAGTTTGACTTGAGGAGTATCAAGATTTGAATGTGTTTAGTGTTTGATGATAGAGTTGGTCAAAGAGAAAACAAGTAGATAACACTTAAGTCCTCTATGTTTTCTCTCTAATCCTCCTCTTTAGGGTTGACTTAAGCTTGAGCTTGTGTATGTTTAAGAGTGATTTGATAGTGTTTGGAGTGAGATTGGGAAAGACTCAAGAGAAAATGGTGGCAATCTAAGGATTCCCACTGTTTTCTCTCTATTTTTCGCCAGAGTATAGCTTCTGTGAGTGAATTGTGTTGTGTAAACTGAGAGAGAAGGGTTCAATTTTTTAGGCCACTGGGAGAATCAATTTGATCCACGCGGATCTGGTTGAAGGCGTGCCTGGTTCATTAAATGCTGCTCCAGGCTTTGGACAAGAGGAATATTATTTTCAAATTCAAACAGCTGCTGTTTTACAGCTTGCCTATTTCGGGTTTTTACAATTTTTTTCTTTTGTGAGATTCTTTCCCTTGTTTATCTTTAAATAGCAATCCCTAATTTACCCTTGCTTTGTTAGAAAAGTTAGGAATTGTTATAAATGTTAGGAATGTTAGGGCTTTCGTTAATTTTCTAACGAAAAATACTAACAACTCAAATTGGAGCACTTACACAATGCAAGTGATCATATAAAATAAAATTATTTCATTAAATGTAATGTAGGTGTGCAAATAATGTCTTAAGTCTAGCAAGAAAAGAAAAAGACTCTTTTATAGAAGATTTAAGATCAATTACAATGTCCGAGGAGGACTTGATTGAAAGAGAAAAGTACTAGAACCTACGAAGGTTGACTGAGAGACTATTTTTATTATTTTTCTCTTAAGGATAGGTAAACCCCAGTCTAGCTACTCTTCGCTGGTTGGACTGCCAGGACACTTGAGCTTTCTAATTGATGCTAACTTCTGGATTCCATACCGCAGACCGAGGCAGTGATCAGTTACGTGCCCATGATACTGGTGGAAGTGGAGGGATTTGAGGCCATGGAGCAGCTGGAGCAAGCACAAGTTGTCCAAAGAAACGGGTCGGAAAAGTCACGGGAAAAAATTTGTTGACTGAGCATATTGATGGAAGGAAGTGAATCTGGGAGGATTCTGAGGGATATTGGGACCTGTTTGGGAGGATTCAGCGCTGTTGATTGTATGGAGTGAAAGGGGAAGTACTGGCTGATTGTGTCTTCGGGCCTTTCTCAAGCTTGGAACTGGCATTGGACAAGTGTGCTCTGGAGCAGGTTGTCCTATCGGATTCTCTCACATTGGGCACTTGAATTTTGCACGGCAGAATCATTTCTTTGCCTGGTTTGACATCTTGGGTCGAGGGAGTACTGATACTCATCATGAGATCAAGCTTTTCTTGCATTTGTTTCACTTGCTCTGTCAACATTACCACATGGAGGTCAACGGGGACTCTCGAGATACTGGAACTCGCAACAAGACTTTTATCAGCAGAGGGAACCACAGTCGTAGACCGGTGAAACTGACGGGTGAATTCACTAAGTTCGGTAGACGGCAACGGAAAACTTGAGGCATCCGGATTTTCCTTTAGCAACTCATGATCGTATCCAGGTGGGTATAGAGGTCTCAAAACATAGCCACATGGCTCAAACTGATTATGTGAAGCAGGTGCATGAACTGGCAGGTACCGCTGAAACTGAGAAACAAGGGTGATGAAGCCCAATCCGTTCTGGGGAGCTGAGGGTGATGGGGCCCTGATGGCCTAGGATGTTGGAAAGGACTGAAGAGGAGTAGTCCTTGGTAAGGGATCAAATGTGGATGGAGGAAGGTATTGGCTGTAGGATGGAGGGACTGAGATCACTGTTTCTGGAGTTTCATCTTCAATCATGACCAAAGAACCATTTGCCTCAACTCTTACATGGACTTCATGATGGCGGAGAGCACCGATGAGCATGGCCAGCTGCTCTTCATGAACCCTATGGGCATTTTCCAAAGCTAGGACTAACTCTTCCTCTCTGGTCATTGATTTACCCGAACCCTCACTGTTTTTTGTCAAATCTGCCATTCTGAATTTCTGGGCTGACGAAACAGACGATTCTGACGAACTATATGAGCCTGAAATTTCTGCACTGACAAGCCGCTGACCCGGTATTCTCACCCACTTCTTTCTCGCTGCGGGAAAGGGATAGACAAGGTTTAGACTCGGGGGTAGGCAAGGTTTAGACTCGGAGGTAAGTGTTTTAGGCTTGGAGGTAAGTGTTTAGGCTGAAGGCTCAAGTAACATGCACTTATTTGCTTAAAACACATTTTCTCCTAATCCTAATTGATCGGAAAAGATTAGACCTTGAAAGGTCGGGATTGCCTATTTGACCACGAAAGACTGATATCGGAGGTTGGACCGTGAAAGGCCTCGGTTGGAGATTGAAGATCAGACCGGGAGGGTCTCAATTGGAAATTTGACCGTGAGAGGTCGAAATTGAAGAGCAGAGATCAGACCTTGGAGGTCGCGATTGGAAACTTGACCGTGAAAGGTCAAGATTGGAAATTTGACCGTGAAAGGTCAGGATCGAAAATCGGAGATCGGACCGTGGAGGTCACGATTGGAAATTTGACCATGAAAGGTCAAGATTGAAGATCGGAGATCGGACCGTGGAGGGTCTCGATTAGAAGTTTGAGAAACAGGACCATGCAATTATGATTCCATTAATTGTTCAAGTTTACTTAAAACAGTGTCTTTTATTTATTTCTATTTGGTTGGAAAAGGGGTTGCCCTTCTTTTTCGTAACTACTCTAGATCCTGGATCAGTGGGTTCCGTCACTACGTCTATAAGCCCCTCATATTCCACCTGTATTTCGACCTCCCAGGGTGGACAACCCCGGGCGAGGGTCCTATAGGGCACGCGGATCCCACCGACCGAGAGAGAAGAACGCTCCTAATGGGTCTAGTGGGTCATAGGAGCTTTTAACGCGCGAGCAATGCGGATTATAGTCAAGGCAATGCCGGAATAGTCTCGTCTTTCAGCCTTAACGGAATTTCGGCAGAGTTTCGCTTGCGCGATTGACGTTTTGACTTTTTAGCATTGTCCAAGAAGATAATAGGCATGGGTCGGATGGTAAAAGCCGGATGACACAGTGTCACATTGAACTTTGTTGCATACGCTGTGCGAGTCAAAGTCAATGCCGGGTCAAGATCTTGCCAATTTTTCCTTGTCGGAATTTCGGCAGAGCTTCGCTTGCGCGAAAGATCTTTGGATTTTTGGCACGGACTCGGGCTTGACTCTTACGTATCCCGTGTGGGTCAAAGTCAAAGTCAATGCCGGAGTCAAGATTCTGCCAAATTTTCCTTGGCGGAATTTCGGCAGAGTTTCGCTTGCGCGAAAGATCCTGACTTCCGTCATGGGCTAAGGTTTGACCTTTACGGGGGTATGCAACTGGGCTATATGACACGGTCTAGACCAAAAACCAACCAAAAGTCACGGTTTTAAAATGTGTGACACGGACTGTGCATTGGTCGACACTGGCTGCCATGGGGAGTTTGGGATGATTTCGTGCGCGCCCGGGAGCATCGTAATACTGTCCGTGACTGCAGCTGAACAACCACCCCGGGTTAAAGGGACGTGCGTGCAAAGTGTACATGATATATAAGGTGCGCGTAGTGTGCGGCCTCCTAAAAATGTTCCTTTTTGAGTTAAAACAGAAATTTTCAGAAATGTGTTTTAAAGGAATGATTTTCGGGACGGGGGAAATGAAACAAGTAAGCACGTAAATTTCCTGGAGCCCGGTCAGTCTTGGAATTGAATAGCCCCAAGCTGCCTAAGCTGCCAGATTAGCCTCAGATTTTGTCCTGGTGGAATTGCCAATGAAGCCGCCCGGCTAGGATCCAAGGAGAATCAAGCCGTACGGCTGCATCAATCAATTTTCCAGGTTCTATTTTTTTTTTCATTTGCAGGTTGTTCCCCAAACATTTTGGCACCTTTTCAGCTCCAGAAAGCTTCCTCGTGTAACCGCTTTCTCGTGTAACCATTTTAGACCCCAGCGGAGTCGCCAAACAGTGATATGTGGTGCCCAAGATTGCGACATTTTTTGTGTGGAACCGCTTTCTCGTGTAAGGGGTCACCGCCTCACATCGATTTGAAGACATCTGGTTTAAATTGAAAAATGGAGTCGCCACGCCATTTTGATTTCCTCAAAATTTTGAAAAAAAGGATTAGGGTCCGGAGGTTAAGTTACCCTTGGGTTGGGAAGAACATTTGGCGTTCACCCAAGGAGCCTTGCCGAAGCAAGTCTTCCAAGATCCGACTTTCGTGCTTGCCTTTGTGCTTTCGTGTGTGGGATGTGATTTGTTAAGGGGGGGGGGAATGTTCCAAGTGGTCTTTCAGACGTATAAACCATGAGTTGTGTTGGTCCCAATGGTGGCAACAAGGGTGAAAATACAGCTAGATGGGGGGGGGGTGAATAGCTGCTACAAATTTTTCGCCCTCTTTTAAAAACTAAACCTCTAAACTTACAAAATCGCTTGCAGTTAATAATACACTGCAAGTAGAGTTGTAAAATGCACAGTTTTACAAACACGTGTAGTTTTGACAGTGTTAACTCCAAACAAAATTTCTCAATAATGGATATCTATATGAAGATCAAACAGAGATAAAGATAGATAATCAGTAAGCACAAGAAAAATAAATGCAGAAAGTAAGAACACAATATTTGAGTGGTTCAATCGATAAACGATCTAAGACCACTACCAAGATGGTTAGTCTTGGATTTCTAAGAGAGATTTTATATTGAGTATGAGAGATTACAAAGTACAATGAGTAAAACTCAGATCTAAAATCTTTTCTATGAAGAACAAATCCTAAGACTATAACCAGTGTATCTCAAATGATTAATCTATATGATTAAACAAGTGAGGTGTGTGTGTGAGAACAAGATCAAGGCTCTTTAAATATGTGAGATGTAGAGCACAATGATTCTTGATAATGTTAAGGCTTGATTTCTGGGCTGGGATAAATTTCTTGAAGTTTGAAGATGAAGATTCAAAGGACTTATGAATTTCTGGGCAGAGCTTCAGCTTCTATGAACTCATAGCAAATCAATTTCTCAAGCAATCTTCAAATGGTGAAGATTGAGGGTATTTATACCCAAGCATCCAAAATATAGCCGTTGGACACAGCTGTTATTAGGACAGTACTTGATGTTTTCCCATTGGTCCACAACAATCACTTTTGTCCTTTGGAACTGCTGATGCAGATAAAGCTGATCAGACCTCAGCTGCAATCAAGGTGGTTAGGACATCTGTCACCTTTTCAAAATCCTTGCAGATCTTGTATGAAAAGTAGTCACGTGACAAGATATGGTGGTTGGCATTTGATATTGCTGACGTGGATTCTAATGGTCAAATGTGGTTCACTTCAGGTCTCAATCATTGGAGCGGTTCTGGTGAGGAGCAGTTCAAGTCATGAGCGGTTCCACCAGAGATGAGGATTTCCTTAAGTGCGGTTGAGGATGAAACTGCAAGGCAGTTGCATGAAGCGGTTCAAAAATATTTTGCACTTAGGAGTTCAAGAGCAGTTTCAGCAGAGGTTTCCACCAAGCGGTTCCATAGGAGCGGTTTGCTAGGCAATTTTGTCAATGCGATCTGAAACTCTGAACTGCAATCCTTAGATCCAATGAGTCTTGTGCCAGTCTTCAAGCCTAAATTTAACCTATTCTATAAAATGGACTTATCTAAAAAATTGAAGTCTAAGTTTCATTACATAGGGTCCTAAAGTCCTTAAAATAGACAGGAGGTTATGGTATCAATCAAATCTAATACAAAATAGGAGGGTTAAAATATGCATACCCAACAATCTTCCCCTATTTGATTGATGCCATTACCTACTACAGCAAAAGCAAACATTGTACTTGGTAAAAACATGTCCATAAGAATTAACATGGTAAGTCATGTCCCAAGTCAGTGCACACACTAGCTTAAGCTATAGGTTTCTATACTATTGAAAGATTGGAAGATACAACTTGAAAAGTATAGAAATGCATTCAGAGCACTTGAAAAATATGAGTTTAAGTTCGAAGTGCAGTTTAAACTGAATGTTTAAACTTCAATTCAAAAAGTGATTTTTAAGTTGAAAATTATTTGAATGAGGTTTAAGACCATAAGCGGTTTCATTGTTCTACAAACAAGCAGTTTGATGTGAACAAGGTTTTGGAACCATGATGCAATTTTCATTAATTCCTTAAGCAGCTACAGATTACAAGGAATGAAGGAAAATTACAAGGTTACAAAACAAAACAAAATAAGTTGGACAAGAAAAAATAAAATGAGAGTGCGGCCCAACTTACAAAAGCGGTTCAAAAACAATAAGGAGAAGCGGTTACTGTTGGGACGGTTTGTTGACTTCATGTTCAGCTCCACTGGGCCCAGCTCTAGATTGGTCTGGTGCAAAAGCTTTCCTTATTCTTCTAACTTCTTCAGCGGTTCTGGTCAGGGTTGACTCTAGCTTCTTTAGAGCATTGACAGAATGGGCAGAAGTAGAATTGGTGGCTCCAACCGCTTTGGCGTTAGCAACCAAATTATCTCTGATAGTATCCAGCTGAACATGGAGGGAGGAATATAGGGAATTGAAAATGGTATGTACTTTCTCCTGTACAGCAGCAGTTTGAGCTTGGATGGCTTGCTCCATTGGCTCAAGGTCCACAGATACCTTCAAGGAGGATTTGAGCTCATGGATTATTGAGCCAAGTCTGGAGTTGAATCCTTCCCTGAGGTTGTCCAAGTGGTCGTTGAACTCATCTTGAATTTCTTTCAGCTTAGCCATTGTAGCATCTCCTACACAATCTAAATTCACCTTGGAATCCACCTTGAAAAGATCAATTTGTTCCAGGACTTCTTCACGCAGAGAATCCAGGGAGGTTTGGACAGTTTGAGCCAGCTGCGGTCTGGAGGTTAGAAAGTCAAGGAATTTAGAGCTAAAGGTTCCAAGATCCTTGTCAAGGGATGTGAAGATCCTTTCTCCAAGATTGTCCAAAGATTTGTTCAGCTCAGCAATTGAAGCCTTATCTCTCAAGGCTTTGGACATTCCTTCTTCAATTGCAGATTTGATAATGGAAGCGGTTTGATCATCTGGAGCGGTTGAAATTGCTGTAGATCTCTCCCCCTTAATGGCATCAAGCAAAGAGGATTTAATAGCTGCCATCTCAAGGGATTGGGTTTCTACCTTGGCCTGGAGGGAGCGGTTAGATTCAATGAGGGAGGCATTGGAAGCGATTAAGGAAATGACATAGCCTTGGTTTATTACAAGTTGGCCTTGGATGAGGTTTAGGGTTTGGAGTATTTGGGAGTATTTAGTGGGAGGAGTGGTTGAGGTTGAGGCGGTTTGAAAAGATGGAGGTAGTTGGTATTGGGTAGTTTCAGGTGCGGTTTGGGTTTGGGTAGGAATGTTTGAAGGAGGGGATTTCTGTGTTTGGGGAGAATTTTGGGGAGTTAGGGATTTTGCAGGGGAGTTTGATCTGGAGCGGTTAGCTGTAGGGGAATGAGAGCGGTTTTGGTTAGGTGAATTGTTTGGGGTTGGATCATCCCTAATGGATTTGGATGTGGCATGTCCAGTAGAAGGCTTGGATTGCCATTGTTGATAGGCATGGGATTGAGTAAGGGTTTGGTTAGAATGTTGAGAGTGTATGGAGTGGGAATGTTGGGGTGAATTATTTGGGGATTGAGAAGATAAGGGTAAAAGGGATTTTCTGGGGGAAGGTGAAGGGGAGTTTCTGGGTGATGGTAAGGGAGAATTTCTAGGAGGTGAGGGAGAGGGTGAGGATTGAACTGGTTTGCCCTTTTTGGATTTCTTTCTGGCAACCATCTTCCTTCTCTTCAAAGGTTTCTCCCCCTGAGCTGGTGCAGTTTTGATAGGGGAAGGAGTTATGGATTTGGATTTGGAAGGAGATTTGGAAGGTGATTTGTTGGGGGATTGGACTGGGGAGTGAGCAAGGGATTGAACTGGTGATTGGTCAGGGGTTGGATGTGAGGAAGGAGGCGGTTGGGTTTCAGGAGGCGGTTCAGGTTGAGAAGCGGTTCCATCATCAGATTTGGATTTTCCCTTGACAGCATACTTTTCTGCCTGCTTCTTGGCCAATCTTTCAATCTTATCTTGGAGGAATTTCATCTGTTCCTCAACAGTCATCCCAGCCATATCATCCTTGGCTCTCTTTGCCTTAGAAACCAAGTTGGGAATACTTGGATCCTCTTCTTCTTCATCCTCTTCATCAACTAAGTTCATTGTCTTCTGCTTCTGTTTCTGCTTACTTGGACCTGCTCCATCATTAGTTGCACGCGGTTTGGTAGCTGGAGCGGTTCAGCTCTAACACGAGGCTTCCTCGACCACTTGGCACCCTTAGCCTGAGGAGCGATTGTGGGATCCCTAAGCTCATAGGGCTCTTTCTTGGGATAAGTATCAGCATCATACAGAGATTTGTAGAGTGCATCCCCATTGGCATACCTGAAAGAATGGCATGTGAGCAATCCCAGGGATTCATCTGAGCAATCAACCAACAACTCTGGATTTTTATTTGTAATCTCCTCCAGCTGCCCAAAATCCATTAATATTGCAGTCAAAATCCTGCAGAAGCGTCTCCATCTTTGATCTTCTCCTCTCCTCTTGGATTGATAAGTCTCAACACTGTCTCTAATTTCTTAGTAGAGGATTTTTGGCCATTGCAGCTTGATCTCCATAAAAATTGCTGAACTATACATCCATTGTTGGGATGTAAAGTTGTTGTGGTTCCCTGTCTTACCACAAACAGATTTTCCAACCAAGAACCCTATATGGCTCATCAGCTCTCCAAATTCTTTCCTTGGGATCTTCTTAAACTTCCCAACCATAGTATCTTTCTTAGCGGTTAGAACAGCAGCACCATCTTGGATCACTTGATCCACTTCTTCAGGAGATCCACCAACTTTGAACTTGAAAATCCTTCTGATATCAATGTAGTCAATGGATAGGGACATGCCTTCAATAACCACGGTCAGGCATGAAACTCTCTGTCCTTCATCTAGCACTCTTGATCCTCTTTTGGCGGTTCCATAGAACTGATCAATGAATGAAGGCACTAAGAAGTCTTGCTACTTGGTAAAGAGGGGAAGGATGCCAGAAGTCCTCAACCTTCTCAGTAGTTCCCTTCCTAGAGCATCTGTTTTAAGCTCAGCCTCATTAACTTCATATCCTGGAAGGAAGGTAGTAGGATCCTACAAAGAGAACAATAAGTGTTAGATCCATTTTAGTTATTCATAGTTTACAAGCGGTTTGAGCACCATGCGGTTTTGCAGTGGAGCGGTTTTGGAAATGAAGTATTTCAAACCACAAGTAAATTATGAATACTAAAAGAAAATGAGGATTGGAGAACATTATTACTTAAGTACGTGGCATTGTAATCCAAACTTATCCCACACTGCAAGCAGTGCTTAGAGAGGAAGTTTTTGGTTTCCAACCTATATACTTAGTAAAGTCTCAAAAGTCAAGAAAGGATGTAAACAACATGCGGTTTAAAAGCAAAATCAACTGCAAGCGGTTTTGAAATGTGAAGCGGTTGAGAATCCAAGCGGTTTCAAAACAAGGAAATCCAAAGATTATGAAAAAGATTGAAATTTTTTCTAAGTGTTAGAGAAACACTATTCAGATTCAAGGCATCCAAATTATAAGAAATTTCATGAGAAACATATGGGTTTCATGAAGAACACGAAGAACAGTTCAAGAACATTCATGAACATGACGAACAAAGATTTTCAAAACTTAACCAAAATCAATAAAAAGTATATCAAAATGAATACATTGGGAAGGAGAATAACAATATATCATTAAAATTGCAACCTTTACCCAGAATCATCAAGAATAGCCAAGAACACAGAAATGGGTTTTCAACATACGAAAACTGAATAAATCAAAATCAGTGTCCTAAACTTGTATGGATCACAAAATAGTTAACATATATAGAATCCATGTAAGAATCTGAACATATCCCATCAAGAATCAACAAAAATGACTGAGAATCAAGCAAGAAATCACCAAAAATTATTTTGAAGAACATGAAGGGTCTTTATACAACAATGGCAGATTTCATAGAGATTAAGTAACTGAGAGTTAGAAATCATTACCATGTCCAGAATAGGCTTTTTGGGAGCCCTAGTAACTGCAGAGGCTCTTTGCCTTTTGGAGGTTGAAGTCATTTTGAAGAAAGGTTTGAAAATGGTGGTTTTTTGTAAGTTTTTAGAGAGAGAAAGGTTTGGTAGATAGTACGTGCAGAGAGTGACAGTAAAAAGGTAAGGTTTTCACCAAACAAGGTATATATAGGGTGAAGGGGTAGGCAGTTGGTTTAGAAGAAAAATGATTGAAATATACCAACTGTTGCACCCTTTCATCTCCTGCACTTCTCTCTATGACGGCTGACATGAGGGTTTTTAATGCTCATGTCCCCTTAGCATTAAATGCTGTTAAATTTTGAAATAAACGTGGGAAAACATTTGCAAAAATACCCTTATGTCAAAATAAGGACTAAAAAATAAATAACAGGAATTTGAACAGTTTTTTTTATTTATTTATAAAGATAAGAAATAGACAGAATTTACTCTTGTTGAAATGCAGTTTTGATCCACGCGGTCAGAAAGCATCAAGCGGTTTGTCACTGACGGTTGGATGCAGGCGGTTTTGACTGCTTACGGTTTTGGCATGTGCGGTTTTAACAGAGGCGGTTTGAACCTATACTCAACACACAGGTTAGCAAATAAAAAGTAAGGAATTATTTAAGTTCAAGCATACCCATTTTTCCTCTGAGAAAAGAAAATCTCTTGGAGTCAAGAGCCTTGGTGAGGATATCAGCAATCTGGTTGTCTGTCCCCACGTACTCTAAATGGATATTCCTCTTCTCCATATGGTCTTTGAGGAAATGATACTTGATATCAATATGCTTGGTCTTGGAATGCATGACAGGATTGTTGGAGACTGAAATTGTTGAAGTGTTGTCACACATGATAGGGCAATTTCCTTCTTCAATTCCATAGTCCACCAACTGTTGCTTCATCCAAAAGATTTGACAGCAACAACTTCCAGCAGCAATATACTCAGCCTCTGTGGTTGACACTGAAACTGATGCTTGCTTCTTGCTGGCCCAAGCAACTAGTCTATTCCCGAGGAAATGACAAGTCCCACTAGTGCTTTTCCTGTCAATAGTACAAGCTGCATAGTCTGCATCTGAATAACCTACAAGATCGAAGTTCGAATCTTTGGAATACCAAAGTATAAGGTTAGTGGTTCCAGATAAATAGCGGATTATACGCTTGACTGCAATTAAATGTGCTTCTCTAGGATCTGCTTGATAGCGTGCACATACACAGACACTAAACATGATATCGGGCCTACTAGCAGTTAAATAAAGTAATGAGCCAATCATACCTCGATATAGGCTTTGATCAACCTTCTTACCTTTTAGATCCTTATCTAGCTTATTTCCGGTGGCCATTGGAGTATCATATGCTTTAGCATTTTCTAATCCAAACTTCTTTATTAACTCCTTGGTGTATTTGGCTTGGCTGAGGAAAATACCTTCTTCGTATTGCTTGATTTGAAGCCCGAGGAAGAATGTTAATTCTCCCATCATGCTCATCTCAAACTTGCTTTTCATTAGCTTCTCGAAACTCTTACAAAGTAACTCATTAGCAGAACCAAAAATAATATCATTGACATATATTTGAACAAGTAAAGTATGATCATTGTATTTGGCAATAAAAAGAGTTGTATCGATTTTACCGCGTTTAAATCCCTTTTATAGTAAAAATTTAGAAAGAGTCTCATACCATGCCCTTGGAGCTTGCTTAAGTCCATACAAAGCTTTCTGGAGTTTGTAGACATGATTGGGAAATTTGGAGTCTTCAAATCCAGGCGGTTGGGCAACATACACGGTCTCTTGCAGTTCACCGTTGAGGAAAGCACTCTTCACATCCATTTGATATAACTTGAAACGCTTGAAAGAGGCATAGGCTAAGAAGATCCTAATAGCTTCCAATCTTGCAACTGGAGCAAAGGTTTCATCATAATCAATTCCTTCTTCTTGCCTATATCCTTGTGCAACCAACCTTGCTTTATTCCTAGTGATGCTTCCATTCTCATCCATCTTATTCCTAAACACCCACTTAGTTCCTATCACTCTTTGATCCTGAGGTCTAGGCACCAATGTCCAAACCTTGCATCTTTCAAACTGGTTGAGTTCCTCTTGCATAGCAACGACCCAACTGGAATCCTGGAGTGCTTCATCAATCTTCTTGGGTTCAACTTGAGATAATAAGGAAGTATGCTCATCATAGTTCGATCTCCTTGTTTGAACACCGAAAAACAGATCACCTATCACATTAGAGAGAGGGTGACTGCTGACTTCACGAACCTCCGTGGGTAAGTCTGGTTGGACTGAGGTTTGCTGAAGATCTTCAATTGGAACGTCATTAGATCCTTCAGCGAAGTCATGGAATGTAAGTTGATGAAGAGGTTCTATAAGCTGGATAGGAGAATTCTCAACTTCATCTTCCCTTGGAGTTGCATCTGGAGTAGGAACTTCAGGTGCGGTTTCAAAGGTACGGTTTGAGGGAATTTCAGTTGAGGGTGCTGGATTTTGCGGTTGTGGTTCAGGTGCGGTTTGAGATGGTTCACCTGTTTTATTTTGCTCAACAAAATCATCAGCAACATTTGGAGCCAAATGAGGCTCAAGGAGAGAATGCTCATTGAATGTAACATGGACAGACTCAACTATTTTTAAACTAGTTTTATTGAAAACACGAAAAGCTTTTAAATGTTTAGCATACCCAACAAAAATACCTTCATCGGCCTTGGCTCCGAATTTACCTCTATTTTCTCTTCCATTGTAGAGGATAAAGCATTTACAGCCAAAGATCTTGAAGAATGCAATGTTGGGAGTTCTTCCTCTCCAAAGCTCATAGGGAGTCTTGTTATAGGTTTTATTGATGAGGGAGCGGTTCTGAGTGAAGCATGCTATGTTGATTGCTTCAGCCCAGAAATACTGAGGCAGCTTGGCTTCAGATATCATTGTCTTTCCTGCCTCAATCAACGTCCTGTTCTTCCTTTCCACAACCCCATTTTGTTGTGGAACACCAGCAGTTGAGAAATTGTGATCAATTCCATGGTCATCACAATACTGAGCAACACTGTTGTTCTTAAATTCTGTTCCATTATCTGATCGAACACTAACGATGTCATCTTCTTTTTGGGTTTGGAGCCGTCTAAAAAGTGCGGTGAGAATATCATAGCAATCATCTTTGGAAATCATCATCTCAACCCACGTATATCTTGAATAATCATCTACCACCACTAAAGTATATCTACTTCCTCCAATGCTGGCAGTGGTTACGGGTCCAAACAAGTCTATGTGAAGCAGTTGTAAGCATCTTGAAGTTGATGGGGCGGTCTTGCTGGTGAAAGACGATGCGGATTGCTTACCAAGCTGGCATGCACTGCATTTCTCAGGATGGTGGTCAGCCACTTTGGGTAAACCACGAACGAGGTTTTTCCTACCAATTTTTGCAAGATACTTGAAGTTCAAGTGGCTCAACCTCTTGTGCCATAGCCAACTATTTTCGCTCACATTTTTAGCTACAAAACAGAGATTAGTAATACTACATGCAGAATTTAGATCAATAATGTAAATATTACTCTTACGAATCCCTGTGAGTAGGGTGACTCCGGAAATGCTATCTTTGATAAAGCAGTTTGATGACGTGAAATTGCAAAGCATTCCTTTGTCACAGAATTGAGAAATTGAAAGGAGGTTGTGCTTGAGTCCTTCAACAAGAGAAACCTTCTCAATGGTTAGGTTTCCTCTCCTTATAACACCATATCCAATGGTCTTGCCTTTGTTGTTGTCACCAAAGGTTACAGACGGACCACTTGCTTCAATGACATCTTCAAGTAATGATCTATCTCCAGTCATATGTCTTGAGCAGCCACTGTCAAGATACCATTCATTATCCTTGGAGTGACCAGCCATTAAGCAGAGGACCTGAAATGGAAACATTAAAAATGAGGTCCCCCTTTATTCCTTGGGTCCTGAAGTTAGCAACCCTTCACGACCCACACTTGTTTGACAAAAGGAGGTTTACTCTTCCTGGCATTGGATGTGAACCGCAAAAGGCATTCTGCAGCCTTGTGACCTAAACCATCACACACAGAGCATTTATAAAAGCTACAAGCATCATGAGGTTTTACTAACTCCTTACTCTTCTTAGGAGTTGCATGCGGTTTGGGAGGCGCGATTTCAGCCTTAACAAAGGGAACGGGCTTGAGTTTGACCACAATTTTCTAGGAACGCACTTCTTGCTTTTGAAGGCAGGAGGAGCGGTCGAAGAAGAGGCGCGGTCAGCCTTGTAGTTGCCAGTACCACCAGTTCCACCGGAAGCGGTTGGAGCAGGGATGCGGCCAACTCCATAAGCCATTTCCTCTGAAGCTACACTCTCAGAATCCTTTGCCTTCATCTGAGAGTTCTTCCCATATTGCTTCTTTGGGTAGACATAATTAAAATTTTGTTGTCCTTTACCCTTAGCATTTGCACGCTTCCCCTTAGAAATTTCTTTAGTTAGTTTCAAAATTTCCTCATCCTTTTCACTGCAGGATGCACACTTCTTCTCTTCATCAGACCCAAAACCTAGACCCTCCTTAATTCCATTGGGAATTTGAGAATCTATGATTTGATCCGTGGTGGATTTTGACTTGAGCCACCCATCAATAATCTTTTGGCGATCGTTGAGTTGGGTGACCAGGTCATCATTCCGGAGTTGAAGTGCAGCAACCTTAGTTTCAAGGATGCGCTTTTGATCAGCAAGAGGAGTCATTATTTTGATTTGGTCTTTAAGATTTGAAATTTCAGACCTCATCACAGTTTTCTCCATCTTGTACTGAGAAATCTCATCATTACCTAAGCTTAAGTCTTTCTTAACATTTGAGAATTTTTGGATCATCATTTCTGCTTCCTTGAACATCCTTTCATGTTCCACGGGAGAAACCTCTTCCACCACCTTTTTCAAAATTTTCTTCTTTGGAATTGCTTTTGAAGGTGGAGCATTTGAAGGAGAAAAAATGGGACGTGAATACGAACAATTTCCTATCTTAACGCTAGGAGTAAGTTTGACATTATCATCCAACTTAAAGTTTGGAAGTTTTGCAGAAACCTCTTCTTCCTCCATATCTTGCAACTCGATTGACTCAGTATTTGACTCATCGTAAGCATCTGCAATTAAGCAGAGATTAACCTCTTCGGTTTCATCGTCACTTCCATCATCAGAATTAGTTTCAATCCAAGTTGCCAATTCCTTGGAATTCTCTTCTTCCTCAGCAACCATTCCCTTGCGACGAGAAAATTTCGCAGGAGCGGTTTTCTTTTTCATATATTCATATTTAGGCTGTGGGCACTTAGATGCAAAGTGACCAGGTTTTCTACAATTGTAGCAAACTAGATCACTCTTTTTCTTTGTATCTCCAGCCTTAGAAAATGTTGTAGGAGGTTTGCCTTTTGAAAATGTTTTTGTGAAAGGTTTTGAGGATTTTCTAAATTTTTGAAATATTTTCACAAACATGGCAAAATCATCATCATCCATCTCGATGAGTGATGAGGTTGATATGGAAGGATCTGCGGTTTGATTGGATGTAGATGGTTTCTCCTCATGTTCCACGACGGACATGGAAAGCGATTTGGTTTTCCCTTCAATCTCTTCAATATGATTTAATTTAAGCTCATAGACTCTATGATTTGCATACAAGTTACTTAATGACCAAGTATTCAAAACTTTGGAGTCTTCTAGAGAGGTAGCCTTATTAACCCATCTAGAACCTAAAGCAGCTAGGAAAGTCATATTGATTTCCTTATCGGTTAAAGTTTTACCAAGAGATCTACAAGCATTAACTACCTCAACATAGCGGTCGTAGGTCTGACGCAAGGTTTCATTGGATTTTCTGTTGAAGTTGTTGTAGGATCTTTCAACAGCATATAATTTGCTTTCCTTGCATTCGTCATCACCTTCGAGGTAGCTCTCTATGGCATCCCACATCTGCTTTGCGATTTTGAGGTACATCACCTTTTGAAGAGTTGAAACGGGGAGGGTTCCAGAAATGATGTGCCTTGCCTTGCTGTCCAAGGCAGCTAATCTCTTCTCTTCGTCCGACCACTCATCTTTAGGCTTTTTGACCTCTGGAGTTTCTGCATTGGTGGTTGCATCAGTGTTGGCCTTCATGGGAACAAACGGGCCATTGATTACGCACTCCACCAGCATCTCATCAATTATTTCCAAATGAATAAGCATTCGGCACTTCCAGATGTCAAAGTGGTCTTCGTCCAAGATTGGAATGTGTGAATAGTTAACAGTTGTCATTGTCTTTGAGTTTGCCATTTTGAATCGGCACACAAGCTGTTAAGCTTGAAAAACAGTGGTTTTATAAATGTGTTTGCTCTGATACCACTTGTTGGTCCCAAAGGTGGCAACAAGGGTGAAAATACAGCTAGAGGGGGGGTGAATAGCTGTTACAAATTTTTCGCTCTCTTTTAAAAACTAAACCTCTAAGCTTACAAAATCGCTTGCAGTTAATAATACACTGCAAGTAGAGTTTTAAAATGCACAGTGGAATAATAGAGTTACAAAGCGTTTTTGGGAGAGGCGGTTTGTAAAGCGATTTTGGTGATGCGGTTTTGATAAGTGCAGTTTTACAAACACGTGTAGTTTTGACAGTGTTAACTCCAAACACAATTTCTCAATAATGGATATCTATATGAAGATCAAACAGAGATAAAGATAGATAATCAGTAAGCACAAGAAAAATAAATGCAGAAAGTAAGAACACAATATTTGGAGTGGTTCAATCGATAAACGATCTACGTCCACTACCAAGATGGTTAATCTTGGATTTCTAAGAGATATTTTATATTGAGTATGAGAGATTACAAAGTACAATGAGTAATACTCAGATCTAAAATCTTTTCTATGAAGAACAAATCCTAAGACTATAACCAGTGTATCTCAAATGATTAATCTATGTTATTAAACAAGTGAGGTGTGTGTGTGAGAACAAGATCAAGGCTCTTTAAATCTGTGAGATGTAGAGAACAATGATTCTTGATGGTGTTAAGGCTTGATTTCTGGGCTGGGATAAATTTCTTGAAGTTTGAAGATGAAGATTCAAAGGACTTATGAATTTATGGGCAGAGCTTCAGCTTCTATGAACTCACAACAAATCAATTTCTCAAGCAATCTTCAAATGGTGAAGATTGGGGGTATTTATACCCAAGCATCTAAAATATAGCCGTTGGACACAGCTGTTGTTAGGACAGTACTTGATGCTTTCCCATTGGTCCACAACAACCACTTTTGTCCTTTGAAACTGTTGATGCAGATAAAGCTGATCAGACCTCAGCTGCAATCAAGGTGGTTAGGACATCTGTCACCTTTTCAAAATCCTTGCAGATCTTGTCTGAAAAGTAGTCACGTGACAAGATATGGTGGTTGACATTTGATATTGCTGACGTGGATTCCAACGATCAAATGTGGTTCACTTCAGGTCTCAATCATTGGAGTGGTTCTGGTGAGGAGCAGTTCAAGTCATGAGCGGTTCCACCAGAGATGAGGATTTCCTTAAGTGCGGTTGAGGATGAAACTGCAAGGCAGTTGCATGAAGCGGTTAAAAAACATTTTGCACTTAGGAGTTCAAGAGCAGATTCAGCAGAGGTTTCCACCAAGCGGTTCCATAGGAGCGGTTTGCTAGGCGGTTTTGTCAATGCGGTCTGAAACTCTAAACTGCAATCCTTAGATCCAATGAGTCTTGTGCTAGTCTTCAAGCCTAAATTTAACCTATTCTATAAAATGGACTTATCTAAAAAATTGAAGTCTAAGATTCATTACATAGGGTCCTAAAGTCCTTAAAATAGACAGGAGGTTATGGTATCAATCAAATCTAATACAAAATAGGAGGGTTAAAATATGCATACCCAACAAGTTGGTTATCGCTCGAGATTCCTTGGATTTTGATATGTTCGGGACTTTGATCCCGTACTCATCTTGGACTTACGATCATCATTAAGTGACCTTTAAGTACCATAGGGGACTAAGAGGAGGGGTATAAAGATTGGATCTTTATACTCATCCTATACCTTTTTTTGCCTTAAGAAAGTCACTAGGCAATCCTTGGAGAGTGATCCAACCATGAGGGACATGGGGAATGCATTTTAAAGTAAAGATGACATTTTTATGCTAACATATGTAATGAACATTATGCAAGCTAAGACTAGAAATGAAAAGGGAGGACCTTTATGGCTTTCCTATGTCCTTTAAGAACCATTTAGGTGGACAATCCTTGGAAGCAAGGTCTATGGGAAGGGGGATGACATTTATGAATAAAGATGACATTTTTAATGAAAAGATGACATTTTTATATGAAGTAAATGGCAATATAAATGACAAAGAGCAATATAGCAAGAACGACAAGTATATTTTAATGAGAAGAGGAGGAGAGGTTACCAATGGTGGTGTTCCTCTATCTCCCTTGAAGGTTTCCTAAGGAAGGAGCAACTTTAGAGGGATTTTGGAGAGGAGGGAGGTGATTTTTCAGCTTTCTGGAAATTCGTGTTAGTATTTTGGCAGAGTAACAGTGCTCCAAATTCTATATCAAAATGAATAGAGAAGGCCTCTATTTATAGGCAGATTTGTGCTCCTAATGAAGCCGTGCGGCTGTAACCTTTGGCTAATGAAGCCGTGCGGTCTTATCCATTAGTGACTCAGCCTATATCTAGAATCATGCAAGGTGGCATTCTAGAAGCTCTTTTCCAGCGAGGGACTACGTTGAATTTTAATTCCTAACAAGTCCTTCACCCCATGGAAGGTTTGGGAAAGTTTCCAAATTGCCCCTGAACTTTAGGAAAGTTCGAAAAATTGCCGGAAAACTTAACCGGAAGGCATGAGCCAGATTTGGGTACTTACAGCCGCGAATTGGGCTGAATAGATATGTGGGACGGACAAATTGGGCCGAATAGGTGCAAGGGCTGGATGGATGTGTCCATTTAAATGGACATGGCTCGGTTCAGATGGAGGATCCGCGTCTCCTCGAATGGGCGTGGGTCGCTTCGCTCAATCTGATGCCTTGATTAGGATCAGACCAGACGGTAGAGATTCATTCAATCTGAATTGTCTCTATTCCCTAAAAGGCACCACAACACAACTCTTGAAAAACTATAAATATCCGCCCAAAATGTCAATTTAATTCAATTACAATCACTCAAAGCATTAAAGAAATTTGTTAGTTAGTGAATATTGAAGCAGTCTTCCTCCTTCAAGTTCAAAAATTTCAAACACCGTTAGTTCGTAGGTCTCTTGATTTGAAGTCTTTTCATCAATAGTCGAAAAGTCGTTTTATCTTATTACGAGATGATTGCTGCTAATCCGTTAGCACCAGCATGGGGCAAATTCTTCTTACGGAGATTGTGTTGCACAAGACTTGACTTTCGTCCCAGTTAATTATTTTATTTTTACTTTTATTTCCGTCCTTCATCTCCTTCTATTTTCTATTTTGCCATTTTCAAGAAATAATTTATTTTGAATTATTTCTATTTTTCAAAATATTTTAAATAACAGATACAACTCTTAATGTTGACACTACCCCCATACCCTTGTGATATATTTCCTCCGTCTAATTTTTTTTCAAATTTGCTTTTGATTTGAGATTTTTTTTTGTACATTTGTTTTGGAACACATGTAGTACTCATTAGGGTACATTAGTCGACATTCCAACCATGAAATGAAGGCATATATAGGTTGTTTTAGCAAAAATAAAATAAAAATACTTTAGCATGAACACAGAGAAAATTAATTCCAACATATAATATTTGCATTCTAAATATCATCACTATTCAAACCATCATTATTAAGAGAGAAACAAACTGTTATAATCTTGAAATTAAGCGGTCCTAGTAACGCAACAAGGAAACTTGAATGCATAAGAACCTGATGTTGGTAACCTTCTTCTCCGTCCACAAACTTTCAAATATGCAGAATGAATGTAATGGCCCATTTTGGTAATCCTATGTGTGTGATCACATAGATTGTTTTGCAAGTAAACTGCATGTATATAATTCAAATAAAAGCTTTATAAATAATACGGAAGGAGGAAGAATACAGATTGATGCAATTCTTTGAAGCATCTACTTCATAGTAAAATAAAAATCATAGGGCTCACAATAAATACCAAGACTTAATCTTGTTATTCTTAGTACTATAAAAACACAATATCCATTAAGGTCGACATGTGAATCATGCCGGTGAATTTATCAAGGTATATAACCACCATGGCCACCACCTTCACCAGCCCCACTACCACCTCCGTATCCACCACCATGTTCTCCTCCAGCAGTATAACCTCCTCCACCGCCAGCTCCACCTCCACCACCTCCTCCATATCCACCACCATGTGCTACTCCTGCACCTCCACCATAACCACCACCACTACCATATCCACTTCCCCCGGCTCCTCCTGCACCGGCTCCTCCACCACCACCTCCTCCATGTCCACCACCTCCACCGCCACCCTCTCCTCCAGCACCACCATATCCACCACCACTACCACTTCCTATTCCCCCACCATAACCTCCTCCATGTGCTCCTGCACCGCCTGTAAGTGCTCCAATTTGAGTTGTTAGTATTTTCGTTAGAAAATTAACGAAAGTCCTAGCATCCCTAACATTTCTAACAATTCCTAACTTTTCTAACAAAGCAAGGGTAAATTAGGCATTGCTATTTAAAGTTAAACCAAGAAAAGAATCTCAAAAAAGATAAAAACACGAAATGGGTAGGCTGTAAAACAGCAGCTGTTTGAATTTTTGAAAAATATTCCTCCTGTCCAAAAAGCCTGCATCAGCGAAATGAACAGTGCACGCCTTCGATCAGATCCGCGCAGATGCTTTTGTCATTTCCAGTTGCCTATAAATTGAACCCTTCTCTCTCAGTTTATACAACACAATTCACCCACATAAGCTATACTCTGGCGAAAAATAGAGAGAAAACAGTGGGAATCCTTAGATTGCCACCATTTTCTCTTGAGTCTTTCCCAATATCACTCCAAACACTCTCAAATCACTCTCAAACATACACAAGCTCAAGCTTAAGTCAACCCTAAAGAGGAGGATTGGAGAGAAAACATAGAGGACTTAAGTGTTATCTACTTGTTTTCTCTTTGACCAACTCTATCATCAAACCCTAAACACATTCAAATCTTGATACTCTTCAAGTCAAACTCCAAACCAAGGAAGATAGGGTTAAACCATCATTGGTAAACCCTCCTTCTCCTTACCCTAAACTCCTTCATCCATGCATGAATTTCAAACTTCAAAAATGTAGTTTGTTCACCAACTTGTTTGTTGTTCATCTTTGCTTGACCTAAAAATGTAGTCACCTTGGAATAAATTTCCATGGATGACCATTTAAAAGGTCCAAATTACTTCTTACTCACTTAAAAGTGTTCTTCCTCAAAATCATTCACTCAAAAGTGTTTTCCAAAATTATTTTCATACATAAAATCTTGATTTCAAAGTTAAATCTCACCCTTCCCAAGCAAATGAAGTGCTTAAGTCCTAATGTACCCTAAGGATGGCTTGATATAGTAGATCACCACTAAAATATCTAGTGATCACTAATCAAAGCCTAAGGAAATTGGGACAAAGCATGGATGCAAAATCCCCTTTAAAATCACATTTTCCTTCAAGAACATCTTGCTGTCCAGTAGCATTGTTCTAAGACCTCAGTCCATTGTCTAATTTTTTGGACACAGAAGAACTTGGAATTTGGTCTTGACTACAAAATACTTTTTGTAGCCAACATCCAGAGATTTTCAGACATATTTTTAATTTATTTTTTACGTGAGTCTAACTCCCTTTTTCAAATTATTTTCCAAAGGTCAGTTCAACAGTCTCTGGAAATCCAGATTTCATATCTGTGATTTCTAGAAGGTTTTGGTCCCTCAAATCATCTCCAAATGGAAAAAGTATTTTGCAGTCACCTTATTTAAGATGTTTTTAACAACTTTCATTCTCGGACTTTCCCCAGATTTTGAAGTTTTAAAGCTCTTAAATCCATTTTAAAATCAAGTGTCCACTGCCTTTTTCATTCTGGCAGAAATGACTTTCAACTTCAAGGAGTCTTTTGAGTATCAAAATTCAACCCTAAAATTACACCAAAAATCATGGGACTTGTTTAATGTCTTACAAAGAGTTCCCAATTTTTAGTTTCTCAGTTTGAACTTATTTTGACCAAAACACACATGCACACACACATAAATGGTTTTTTTAAGCTTGGAAGACTCGTTTTACGAGGCATTCCGGGCGAACCCTAACGTTCTTCCCAGCGTGTAACGTGACCTCCAAACCCAAATCTCTCATCTCAGGCATTTTTCAAAGTTTTGGCCCTTAAAACAAAAATGGCGTGGCGACTCCGTCTCCATTTTGATTTTCAAAAAGAAAGGAAAAATCGCGGTGGCACATCATCACACCGCCACCACCACCTCCACCACTTCCACCGCCTCCACCCCCACCACCTCCTCCAGCAACACCACCACCGTAACCTTCACCGGCTCCTTCACCACCACCACCTCCATATCCTGAACCATGATCTCCAGCAGAACCATAAGCAGCTCCACCACCTCCACCACTACCGCCGCCACCACCACCACCTCCAACTGAACTACCACCATAACCACCAGCATGCTCTTCATAAGTGAAGAGGCCTCTGCTAGCAGCACAAAGACCTACACCAAGTAGCACACACAAAACCACACTGAAACTCATGTGAATTGCCATTAGAAAACAAATATTGTGCTATATATTTTTTTAAATCCCACAATTACCCTGACTTAGAGATACACTTAATGCTGCTATTTATAGTGATGGTTAGGGTTCCAAAAGCAAACCTGAGTGGCTGAAGCACATGCAAAGAGAACCTTTTTCTGTCCCACATTGTGGTCCAATAGAGAAATACACCACAAGAAAATATTGTTGCTGTTCCTCCCATTAGTGTGCTTATGTTGTTTCCCACATTTTATCATTTTAATCCTATTAAGGGTTAAAGGTTCAACCTCTATCATAAAGATTTTCTCATTCTTAACTCCCATTGATGGATATCCTACTCATTTAATCAAGATTGTATATTAATTAATCACTTCGTTAGCATATTTAAATGCATACTATTAACTTCAGAAATGAAAGTATGATATATGTTTGCTTAATTTCACTACTGGATAGTAGAGTGTTGTGAACTCGTGATTGGTAATCTATCCTCGGGAGATTCTACGACAGAGTGTCGTTGTTACACCTAAAGCATGATGTTGCTCGGCCACATTGTCTAAACGCTCAAATTCTTTACTCTCAGAGGATAGGAGGTGCCATATTCCAAGAGGGACTTTGTTAGTTAGGATATTGAGAGATATTCTCAAGAAAAGAAAGTATTTAGTTATCTAAGTTGGTATTGTAAGATTTTGAAAAGCCTTAGGCTTGTATATTGACTATCAATGAATATATATACAAGAAGAGGAATCCTTTTTGTACAAGGATTTGGAAAGCTATCTAACTATATAATCGAATTATTTAGTTTCCTAAATTCACAAACTACTTAATATACTTTGAATACAATAAGGAAACCAAATACCAAAATAGATTGGAAATATCCGGGCTGAATCAGATTAGGAAAACACGCGAGGCGGCCGCCTGGTGAAGCGCACGCCTGGAGATCAGAAGATTGGGCCGAGGAAGCAAGGCCTTGAGGCGGCCGCTTCAGTTGCTGCGAGGCGTGCGCCTCAGGCGCAGAAACTTCAGCAGTGAATTTCCTTGGCTGAGGCGGGCGCATGAACATGGCTTGGGCGGGCGCCTCAGGTACAGTTTCTTCAGTCTTGGATTTGTTCTTGTCGACCTCCATAGCTTCATCCTTAATACGCCCCCGCAAGATGGACGATCCTTGGAGAAGGCCAATCTTGGAGATGAGATGTTGGAAGCGTATACGGGATAGTGGTTTCTTTAGAACATCTGCTAGTTGATCTGTACCAGCAATGTGTTGCACACAGAGAGAACCAGACTGAATTTGCTCACGAACAACGTAAAATGAGAGGGCCACATGTTTCATTCGAGAGTGAAATACCGGGTTCGCAGAATAGGTAGTGGCACCAAGGTTGTCACAGTAAATCACAGGTGTAGTGGGTGATGGAAATCCAAGCTCAGTAAGTAAGTTCCCAACCCAAGTAAGTTCAGCTGCGGTGTCGGCGATAGCCCAGAATTCGGCTTCAGTGGTGGACCTATCAAGGGCACGTTGTTTTCGGGAAGACCAAGTGACCGGGGTTTTGCCCAGATAGACAAGCAAGCCAGAAGTGGATACAAAATCATCTTTGTCTCCAGCCCAATCTGCATCACAGAATGCATGAAGAGAAGGAGGAGATGTCGCAAAAAGCTGAAGACCAAGGTGCATAGTGCCATGAAGGTAGCGTAGAAGACCCTTCAATGCAACCCAATGAGAAGATTGGGGGTTTTGCATGAATTGCGCAAGCTTGTTGACCGAGAAGGCAATGTCGGGACGAGTGAATGATAAGTACTGAAGTCCACCAAAAATAGCACGATAGGAAGTAGGGCCAACAACTGGAGTGGCAGTGGATCATGTGAGGGGAGGTGATGCTACCATGGGAGTGGGGAGCGGCTTGCAGTCAATCATGTTGTGACGGGTGAGAAGGTCATGGATGTATTTGGTTTGGGAGAGGAGGAGCCCGTTATGGTTAGGAACGACTTCAACACCCAAGAAGTAGGACAAGGGGCCAAGGTCCTTGAGGGAGAATCGGTTGGATAGGTTGGAGATGAAAGATTGAAGGTGAGAGGGGGAAGGGCCGGTGACAATGATATCATCAACATAGACAAGTAGGTAAATTGGGGATGGGGATTTGTTGAAAATAAACATAGAGGGATCGGCTAAGGAGGGTTGGAAGCCATATGTGGTGAGGTAGGTTTTTGAGTTCTTCTAAGGAGGGTTGGAAGCCATATGTGGTGAGGTAGGTTTTGAGTTCTTGAAACCATGCCCGGGGAGCCTGTTTGAGATCATAGATTGCTTTTGACAAGCGACAAACAAAGGATGGGTTGGTGGAGTCCTCAAATCCGGGAGGTTGTGTCATAAAAACAATTTCAGAGAGAGTGCCTAGAAGGAAGGCGTTGTTGACATCAAGTTGGCGAAGAGGCCAATGGTTGGTTGTGACAAGGGAAAGAAGTACCCGGATTGTGGCTGGTTTGACAACGGGACTGAAGGTTTCGGTGTAGTCAACACCGGGTTGTTGGTGAAAACCTTTGGCTACAAGTCGGGCCTTGTATTTCTGGATGGTGTTGTCGGGATTGTATTTGACGCGAAAGACCCACTTGCATCCGAGAATGTTATGGGCTGATGTGGATGGTACCAAGGACCAAGTGTTATTGCGGGTTAGGGCTTGGAACTCTTCAATCATGGTGTTGCGCCAATGAGGAATGGATAGGGGTTGTTTGGTGGTGGTGGGAAGGCTTATGGGGGAGGTGAGGAGAGATAGGTTGGCATACTTGGGGTTGGGTTTGGTGATGCCATGGGAAAGTCTAGTGGTGATAGTGCGGGTGGGAGGTGGAGGGGATGGAGGGTTGGGAGTGGGTGGTGTAGTATCAAGTTGAGTTGGGGGAGGGGGTTCATTAGGGGTGGGATTGGGAGAGGGATGAGTTGGGGAGGGAGGAGGTCGAGGGGGTTGGGGTTAGGGGGGAGGTGGGATGGAGGGGGTAGTGTCTAGAATGGGGAGAAAAAGGGTGTGCCATTCAGAGGGAGGAGGAGTGGAAGCAGTGGGGGATGTGGTGGTGAGGGAGTTGTATGGGAAAGTGGTTTCAGCAAAGCGGACATGGCGGGAGGTGTAGACACGATGGGAGGTAGGATCAAGGCAGTAATACGCGCTTTGCGTGGGAGAGTAGCCAACGAAAATACAAGGGATGGATTTTGGGTCGAGTTTGTGGGTGGTGTATGGGCAAAGCCAGAGCAGAGGCAACCAAAACTACATAGCTTAGTGTAGTTTGGAGGGGAGCGGAAAAGGCGGAAGTAAGGGGAATCATTGTTTAGGGTGGGGGTGGGTAATATGTTTATGAGGTAGGTGGCAGTGGTGAGAGCATAGAGCCAAAGGGTAAGGGGTAGGTTGGCATGGGAGAGAAGGGTGAGCCGGTTTCCACAATGTGGCAGTGATGACGTTCGGCGTACCCGTTGTGTTCAGGAGTGTGAGGGGGTGCAGTGAGGTGGGTGATGCCGTTTTGACCAAGGGTGGGGGTGAGTTTGAGATATTTACCTCCGTTGCGGAGTAGATTTGAATGATGGGACGTTTGAAGTATTTTTTGACTAGAGCTTTGAACCGGAGGAAGGTGTTATAGGTTTCAGATTTGTGTTTGAGGGGGTAAAACCAAATGTATTTAGTGAAGTGGTCGACAAAGATGACATAGTATTTAAAGTTGTCAATTGAGTGAATTGGAGAGGTCCACACATCCGAAAATATGAGATCAAGGGGAGCATGTGAGACAAGAGTGGAAGATGCAAATGGCAGCTTGTGGCTTTTATTAATAAAGCAAGAGTTACAAGGAGGTAAACTAGAGGAAATAGATAAACTAAACTTGCTACGTAATAAACTAAGAATGGGGGAAGAGGGATGTCCTAATCTATGATGCCACAACTGCGATGAGAGAGAGCTTGAATGAGCTTGAATGGGCGAAGGGTGCCAAATGTAGACGCCATCCTCAAGGTTTCCATGGATGAGTGTTTGACTCGTGGCTTTGTCCTTGATAAGAAAAGAAGAATGTGAGAATTCAATGATGGCATTGTTGTCACGACAAAATTGAGACACAGATAGAATATTACGAGTAATGAGAGGGACATGTAAGACACTGTTGAATTTAAGAAGAGATGAGGATGTGGGGAGAGAGAAGGAACCTATGTGAGAGATTGGAAGAGTAGAACAGTCGCCGATGATGACGTCGTCACTGCCATTGTAGGGTGTGTGTAGGGCTAGGTTGGAGAGGTCATTGGTGATGTGGTTGGTGGCACCGCTATCTATGAGTCAAGAGGGAGGGGGAGAGGGGTTGGGATAGGTGGAAGTGTGGGCTTGGGGGTATTGTAGGTTAGGGTATTGGTTTTGGTTTGGGCGAGGTTGAGGGGGGAGGTTTACGGTGGGGTGTTCATGTTTGAATCTGCGATATTGGGAGATGACATGGCCAATGTTGTGACAATATTGACACTTGCCTTTGAATGGAAGGCGTGGGGGTGTATGGGGGAAGGAGAGGGCGAGGGGTTGGAGGGGTGGTAGGTGTTGCGGCTTGATGATGGGCGGGCTTGGGCGGCGAAGGCGGTGGTGGGGAGGGGTTGGTGGGGGTGGATTGTTTAATGGTGAGTTCATGTTGGATGAGTTTTTCATGGAGGGCTTCAAAGGAGATGGGGTTGTCACGGGCGCGAGTTGAGTCTATAACGGGTTTGAATGTTTCATAATCTAGACCTTTGAGGATGGTGTAGGTTATGTCTTCGGAATACATGGCTTTACCAAATTCTTTCCATACTTGGATTGTGAAATTGACATTCTTTTTTTGGTTTGAACAATTTGAAGTCCAAGAAAGAATTTCAGTTCCCCAACCATACTCATTTCAAATGTGGATGTCATACTCTTAACAAACATTTCAAGAAAATCATTGGAAGTGGAATCAAAGACTATGTCATACACAAAAATTTGAGCCACAAGTATACTCCTTTTTTTCCTTAGGACAAACAAAGTCTTATCAACCTCTCCTCTTTAAATTTCAAGTTGAACTAGGTGCTCTGTTAGTCTACCATACCAAACTTGTGGGGCTTGTTTAAGACCATAAAGCACCATTTTCAACTTGCACACATGATTTGGTTTTGTGGGGACTTCAAATCCTTTTGGTTGTTTAACAAAAACTTCTTCATTTAATATGCCATTTAGGAACACACTTTTTACATCCATTTGGTGTAGAGTTATTTTTAAGTAGCATGTAATAGCTAACATCATTCTGATTGACTCAATGTGGGTTACGGAGGCAAATGTCTCATCAAAGTCCACTCCTTGTAATTGGGTGCAGCCCTGAGCCACCAAACATGCTTTGTTCCTTGTTATATTGCCTTGTTCATCAAAATTCCTAAAGATCCATTTAGTACCAATCATATTGACATGAGAGGGCCTAGGAACTAAGAACCAAACTTTATTTTTGTCAAACTGTATTAATTCCTCTTACATGGCATTAATCCATTTTTCATCTTTCAAGGCTTCAATTACATTTTTTGACTCATAATTAGCAACAAAACAATAAGAGTTTATCTGATGGTACATGAATTACATACATACCAAACTTGCAAGGTCACGATAGTTGAGCTTCTTTCCTCTTGTTTTCATTCCTTCATCCACTTCCCTAATGAACTAGGAGGTAGGATGATTTCCCCATACTCTGGAGGGAATGTCTCTCTCTTTGCTTACTTCATTTTCATCAGTTTCAGAATCTGAACTTGGTTATGTTATTGTCTGATCACTTGTGTTATCAGTTGTCTGAACAACTAATTGCTCAACTGTCTAAACTGGTGTTTGTTTTGTAGATTCATTTGCCTTTCCTGGTTCAGATTCATCATTAACCGGATCATGTGCAACCAGAAACATCATCCTCGTCAGTTTTGACATTAAGATCAGTAGCATCATCAAAAACAACATTTATGAATTCTATAGCAGTTTTAGTTTTCAGACTGTATACCTTATAGGCTCTACTATTTGAGGAGTACCCATTGAAGATGGATTTGTCACTTTCGGAATAATATTTGGAAAGATACTCACGATCATTTAAGATATAACAAATGCAACCAAACACGTGGAAGTATTTTACTGTGGGTTTCTTTGCAAGCAAGATCTCATAGGGAGTCATGGTAATTCCAATTCTTAGAAAAACACGATTCCCTATATGACATGCTGTGTTCACAGCTTCGACCCAAAAAAAATTTGTACATATTCTTAGAACTTAACATTACTCTAGCAATCTCTTGTAATGTGTAATTTTTTCTTTCCCTATTTTGTTGATGAGTTTTGGGGGCTGAGAACTCATGAGTTATCCCCTTTGAATCGCAAAATGAAGAAAAATGGCATTTTCAAATTCAGTACCATGATCAGACCTGACTCTAACAACTTTTAAACCATATAAGGGTCTGACCCTTTTGTACCAAATTTTAAATTCCTCAATGGTATTCAACTCTATTAGAAAAATTACCCCATGTGTATCTTGAAAAATCATAAACACTCACAAAGAAATACTTTCCATTTTATGGGGCTGTAGACACCCCATTCTGAACCAATAAATTCATGATTACACTACTCTTTGTCTCTCTTTATTGTTTTGATGAAAGCATATCAGTTTCGTCATATTTTCGTTAAGTTTCTAACTAACCTCGTTAGTTTTGGACCTAACTGACTAACGGAACAACTGAAGAGGACAAAATAGTCATCAGACTAGATATCTCGCACGAGATATCATATCTCGCGCGAGATATCCCCTCGACAGGATGTGCAGAAATCACTCTCCTTCTCCGTTTCAACCTCCTTTCTTGATAAACCTCATCTAATCCGGTTCTCCAATCAGAATTGAGTTCTGGAAGCTTCCTAGGAGTGTTTTATCTCTCCACCTCTACCTCTTAAACCCCTATAAATACTTGGTGACTTCCACTGTTTCAGAGGTCCAGAATTCCACACAACATACACAATTTGTTGGTTTCTCTCCACGAAAGATTCCTTCAAATCACTCACAAAACCCCCCTAAAATCACCTAAAGTTTGTTTATCAACCTTGTTGATCAACGAACATCCAAACCCGAATCAAGGATTGAGGCGAAGCTCTGTCCGCATCAAGATTTGGCTCTCATATTGAGTCGAAACTATGCCCGAATCGCTTCTCGATCGAGAAGACATCTTAGAACCACGTTCTAAATCAATTACTCCCTAAACCCAAGGTAAAATCCTCTATTTCTCTTCTTCTTCTCAATCTCTCTATTGACTTTTAGAGTGGTGTAATCCCATCAAAAGGATTGGCCTAGAGTCCCTTCAATCGATGAAGGCGATCTCGAAGCATACAATCCGACATTCCTAATCAAGAAATTGATTAGGGTTTACTTGTTTTATTTAATTCTATATATTGTAAAGATTGAAAACCTCTCTTTTCTTTAGCAAGACCGATCTTCGGATCGGGTGGAATGGATGCTCCTCGACCTACCCATTCCATAACCTAAGCCCCGAACTCAAATCTCTTTTAAAAATGGTTTTCCTATGTTTCCAAACGAATAATATAGGTGGCGACTCAAAAAAATAAAATTCTTCTCATAACGCTACAGTGGCGACTCCGCTGGGGACTTAAAATTAAGAGGCTTAAACTTGCATCAAAATTTAAAGAGAGGTTTTCAAAAAAAATTGTAAATTCGATTTTTTGCTCTCAGATGAGGCATATCTCGCACGAGATATCATATCTCGCGCGAGATATCGCCTCGGCAATCTGGTTATTTTCTGGTTTCTCCCGTTCATCTCATAATCCAAGACGAGAGCCGAACGTGCAAGGGGGATCCCAGAATTCACTATCTGCAGAGTTCCCGCATCTTAAGGCCTCCCTTAAGGTGTAGAACTCGAATCTTTATTTCATTTAAATAATTGATTATTATTTATGAACTGCGTGCGATTGGATTTTATTTAATTAAAGTCCGGTCCATTGGGGATTCGAGAGTTGTAAATTGAATTATTTATCTCTCTTTCTCTCTCTTTAAGTGGAACTACGACGGCCTGAGTCTTCCTAATTTGGGAGAAACGTAGGCAACCACTTGGTGCGGCCACTATCTGTTTTTCTTTAGTTTTCAAAAAAAAAACTTTCTATTTTACTCTATCACCTAGAATTGACTCTCACACACGCGCACTCATATTATAACTGTCATTGCACTACATACCCTCTATTAACCCGGGACCCACACTAAGGACGGATGACGGTAACCACCTAGTCGCCGGTCTCTCCGAAGTTGGATCATCCCACTCCGCGTATTCAATCCACCTAGATTGTCATATCGCGGGGAGCCTAGCCTTCCAGCCCTGCATCGCCACATATCATGTATATTGACTTTTTAGGACACTCCATGACCGGTCGGTTTGATATTGGAGTCCTTGTAATCCCTTGTCAAGATCGTTTTGTGCAATAATCCACGGAAAAGAAATCAATAAATTGTCGCTTCGGAATTGTCCCTTCGGAAACGTCCCTATGATTGTCCCTTCGGATTTGTCCCTAAAAAGAGAAAAATTTTCTCACTAAAATTATTGCACAAAATTTGATGTTACTTGAGATTACTTCGACCCCTAGGTCCTTAGGTTTGGATTCTGAACGTTAGAAACCCCCAAAACGGATTTTCCGTCCGACCAAAATTAGGATTAAAATCAGAAAATTGTGACTTTCCGTGGCGAAGTCTCGCGCGAGACTACTTGTCTCGTACGAGATAAGTGTTTGGTCTTTTCGTGTTTTGGCCAAAACCTTCAAACCTTCAAAGCCTTCATTCACCCTATTCAGCCGACTTGTTGGGACTCGATCATGGTTTAACCCGGTTGCTACACGTCTAGGTCCTTCGCCAAAGCTCGACACGGTGTCTGCTTCTCCTTCTACCACCGAGGCCGATTTCAACGATGCTAAGGTCCAACTCATCGAAGCCATGACTAGGTTGGATGAACAAAGTAAGCAAATTGATGAGCAAAATGCCCAAATGGCCGCCCTCATGAAAGAACTCCACGAGTTGAAGGTCAAGAAAGGCAGAAAACAAAAGCAGAAAGTGGAATCCTCCTCCGATGAAGAGGAATCCTACACCAAAGTGAATAGAAAAACCAAGAAGTCAAGCAAGAAAAAGGAAGAATCCGATTCCTCATCTTCCTCATCCTCCTCCGATGATGAGGAACATACCTCCAAGGGTGCTAAAACCAAGAAAGAAGGCAGTGGTGAAACTACTAAACTTGGTGACCATGTTACTAAGAACTACCTCGAGAAGAAACTTGCAACTCTTGACACTTCAAAAGGGTCATTCGTTCCATTTGATCCCGATGCTCTTCAACAGTTCATCACTAAGTTTCCTCGCAAGTACAAGACACCCGATATCGCCAAGTTCAATGGTACTACCTGTCCTCGAGCTCATGTTGAGACCTACACTTGGGCCATGCTTCCAATGGGCGTTCACAACACAATATTGGCCCAATGCTTTCCTCAAACCTTGGAGGGTGCTGCAAGGGATTGGTACATGTCTCTTCCTACGACTACAAGGCTTGATTGGTCGTCCGCATGTTTGGTCTTCCAAAGGCAGTTTGAAAATAACTCCACTTACCGCCCTACTAGGAGGGATCTTGAACAAACCAAACAACATGCAAATGAGTCCTTTGCTGAATTTTCTAGAAGATGGAGACTCAAACTCACTGATATCGTTGAAAGGCCTACTCTCAAAGAGCAAATCCACATCTTCCTCCAATGCCTCCGTGATGAATTTCAAGAGAAGCTCGCCGGTAATTACTTTCCTAGTTTCAATGAACTCCTCGAGTCCGGAATTAGGGTTGACGACTTCCTAAAAAGCAAAAAGAGGGAAAGTATCTTCCGCTACAACAAACCCGCTACAAGTAAGGATGCTTCAGTCAATGCCATTGCAGTCAACCGCTCCAACACCGGAAAGTATTCTGCTGTCCCTCCTCCCGAAAAGAAAAAGAGGCACTACGACAAAATTGAAGGAATCACTCAAGAAGAACTCTTCGATGTGCTTGTCCAGAATGAAAAGATCAAACCAAGGGAAGGTGGTCCTCCGAAGGATATGGGTCTGAATCATGCTCATCACTTATTCTGCAAGTACCACAACTTCACCGGCCATGACACCAACTCCTGCCACCACTTGAAGGACATCATACAAGACCTCTTTGATAATGGAGATCTAGAACGTCCCAACGTCATCACCAATCCTCTCCCTCGCACTCCATGAAGAAGATGAAGCTCCAAGAAGAAATCTACACTTACCACTTTGGGGCTACCACTATCATCTCCCTTTCTCCTTTGATAGAAGTAGATTAGGTTTTAAATTTCCTAGTATGAACTCGAAGAGTCGTTCTGTCTTTCTAGTACTTCTCACCTCCTCTAGTTTGTGTCCTCTAAACTATCGAGTCTGTTCTTAAATTTCTCAATTAATCAAAGTAATTTTCTTTTCCTAAACACTTTCCCTAAGGTTGTTCTACCTCATGATTATCATTTAATTCATGCAAAATAATGGACCCTCCATTCCCTAGTCATTGCAAAAAATAGAGATTTCTAAGCGAGTTTAAGAAGAAGTTATCCTTAGGAAGCTTAAGGGCTAAACATTACCCCTACTGAAAGTCAAAAGTCAACAAAAGAAGAAAGTCAAAGGTGCTGCTATCAACATTCATCCCAAGAAGAGTGGGGCTACTCAACTCAAGGCTTTGAGAGTACAAAAATAAATAAAAAGCTCGCTAGGTCGAAACTCCTCAAATCGTCCTAGGCAAAAATAGAGCATCAAAAAAAAAAAAAAAAAAAAAGAAAGAAAAACTCTCAAGCCTTCATCACCCCACAGCAAGGATGTAATTTCAACAAAGGCAAGAAGGACCTCTTCCACAAAGAAGAGGAGTCAAGTGATACCAACAAAAGAAAAGAGGATTCCTCAATATCCTCCTACATCAAGTGAAGAAGACTTTCAGTATCAAAAAAAATGTTTACCCTTAAGTCATACTAATGATTGGCTTTCTTTTCAATCTTATTTAGAAACTTCTAGATGATGCACGGTCCATTAAAAGGTAGAATAACTTTTCTAGATCTTTGAGCCAAGTACGTTTCTTGTTGAGTCTAGGGGCTTCTTGTTTGCCGCTCTCATACACACTCTCGAAATCCAAGCCTCAAAACTGGGGCTTCCTAACCTTTCCTCCCCCAGTCAATCTCTACTTCAACTCTTCAAAGCAATCAAATCTACATTAGGGGCTTTCCTCTTTGCTTCTCTCTCATCATTAGAAAATTCACTTCTTCAAATAGTCAATGCTTGGATCACCTTCCAAAAATAGAGTCCGTCTCTCCTCAATAAACTTGAGATATCATCTTTCTCCTTAATGAGATTCTTCCAACTGAGTCCTCCTCGAGTACACATACTTTTCAAAAAAATAAAAAATAAAATGGCTCGCTAGGTTGAAAACTCGTAAAGAGCGGCCTAGGCAAAAGTTAGAGCACAAAAAGAAAGAGAAAAAAAAAGGGGCGCAAAAGAGATGCCCGCTAGATTGAAAACCCGATAGGGCGGTCTAGGCAAAAACCAGGGTGCGCACTAAGAAAAAAAAATCAAGGACAAAGGGAGAGTATTCTTCAGCCTTCTTCATCGAACATCATTCGATCTTCTTCAAATCAAACCAACAAGGAGAGTCTTCTTCAATCACCTTCAAATCAAGAGAGCAGACTCACAAGCCTGTTCACAAAGTCATCTACCACTTGCAAGCAACTTGGGGCTTGAGACACCAAAGGGCCTTGGACATAGAGTCATTACGACAGTCGACAGATGTGTAGTCGTTTGTCTCCTAGACACACGACTCAAGGAGAAGTAAGAATGAAGATTCTCAACAGACCTAGATGTGTTCACACAAGGATACTCATCGAACAAAATTCTACAAACAATACAACCTCGCTGACTAGCAACAGATTTTGCATAAACCTGATTTGGTCCCAACTTGTCAAACACAAGTTCAATCATACAGTTCACCTCTCTCAAATACAAATCCATACAAATGTCCCTACATATTCATATACCATATACTCATACATAAACTCACCACCAAAATGACCGACCGGCCATTTACACGAACAGACGTGAGCACCACCACATAAGTCTAGTTGAACAACTAAAATCTGGAAAATCTACTTGGAATCTTTATGTGCTGACAGGTACAGAAGGTAAGAATCATTCGGGTCTATCCGAGACCAGCATGCATATATCCTTGCATTACAGGAGCCGACAGAACCTCCACCTCAACCGACAACTTCAAGTCCGTGATCTCGGCGACAACTTCAAAGTCTGTGACGGCAGCAAACTTCAAGTCCGTGACCTCGGCAACATCAGCAAAGTCTGTGACGGCAGTAATTTCAAGTCCGTGACCTCGGCGACACCAGCAAAGTCTGTGACGGCAGCAACTTCAAGTCCGTGACCTCGGCAGCAAACTTCAAGTCCGTGACCTCGGCAACAACTTCAAAGTCTGTGATGGCAGCAAACTTCAAGTCCGTGACCTCGACAACAACTTCAAAGTCTGTGATGGCAGCAAACTTCAAGTCCGTGACCTCGGTAACCACAATAAAGTCCGTGACCTCGGCAACAGCAGATGGCAACGTCAGTAACCTCGGGCGGCACACTTCAACAACTTCATCAACAAATGGGTATCTTCAGAATTGGGTCAAGTCTTTTGATTCCTCAGTATGATTTTACCTTTTCAAAAAAAAATCCCTCTTCGATTTTCAAAAATGCTTTTCAAAATACCTAAAATAGCCTTTTTAGTGTTTTGGAGTCGAACTACGTTTGGTCTGATTCTCTCTTAGAGATACGTAGGCAGCCGTGCGGCACGACCATCCCAATGTTCAGAATGATGTATTTTCTATCGACGACACTTCTTCTTTCATAAGACCTGTCGCCGAGGGGCTCTGTAGACACCCCATTCTGAACCAATAAATTCATGATTACACTACTCTTTGTCTCTCTTTATTGTTTTGATGAAAGCATATCAGTTTCATCATGTTTTCGTTAAGTTTCTAACTAACCTCGTTAGTTTTGGACCTAACTGACTAACGGAACAACTGAAGAGGACAAAATAGTCATCAGACTAGATATCTCGCACGAGATATCATATCTCGCGCGAGATATCATATCTCGCGCGAGATATCCCCTCGACAGGATGTGCAAAAATTACTCTCCTTCTCCGTTTCAACCTCCTTTCTTGATAAACCTCATCTAATCCGGTTCTCCAATCAGAATTGAGTTCTGGAAGCTTCCTAGGAGTGTTTTACTTCTCCACCTCTACCTCTTAAACCCCTATAAATACTTGGTGACTTTCACTGTTTCACAGGTCCATAATTCCACACAACACACACGATTTGTTGGTTTCTCTCCACGAAAGATTCCTTCAAATCACTCACAAAACCTCCCTAAAATCACCTAAAGTTTGTTTATCAACCTTGTTGATCAACAAACATCCAAACCCGAATCAAGGATTGAGGCGAAGCTCTGTCCGCATCAAGATTTGGCTCTCATATTGAGTCGAAACTCTGCCCGAATCGCTTCTCGATCGAGAAGACATCTTAGAACCACGTTCTAAATCAATTACTCCCTAAACCCAAGGTAAAATCCTCTATTTCTCTTCTTCTTCTCAATCTCTCTATTGACTTTTAGAGTGGTGTAATCCCATCAAAAGGATTGGCCTAGAGTCCCTTCAATCGATGAAGGCGATCTCGAAGCATACAATCCGACATTCCTAATCAAGAAATTGATTAGGGTTTACTTGTTTTATTTAATTCTATATATTGTAAAGATTGAAAACCTCTCTTTTCTTTAGCAAGACCGATCTTCGGATCGGGTGGAATGGATGCTCCTCGACCTACCCATTCCATAACCTAAGCCCCGAACTCAAATCTCTTTTAAAAATGGTTTTCCTATGTTTCCAAACGAATAATATAGGTGGCGACTCAAAAAGATAAAATTCTTCTCACAACGCTACAGGGGCCCATTAAATTAGTGTGGATTAATTCAAGACAGCTAGATGTCCCACAATTTTGCACCTTTTTATGGCTTGATTTTGTTTGTTTCCCCTTTTGACATGATACGCACACACTTAATTTTTTTAAGTCTAGTTTGGGCAAATCTTTTGCTGCCCTAAATCATATTAGTTCACTGATTTTTCTCTCACTAGAATGACTAAGCTTTTGGTGCCAGATTTCAGTCTCATCCATTTTGGTGGAGAGACAAAGACATGTTACTACCAACCTTGTAGCTATTATCAGAGGATCGAACACCAATAAGAACACACACATTGGTTTTATCAAATACTTCATACCTGGACTTGTCGAACTTAATAAATAAGTCATCACCACACAGTTGGGCTTATACTTATCAGGTTTGCCTTCAGTCTAAGACATTGTGTAACTTAGGCAAACCTTCCACATTCAACGTACCTTTGCCAATGATCTTACCTTGAGCCCCTCCACCGAATTTGACTTTTCCTCCTTTGAAAGGTTCATAGTCACTATAATGTTCTAGTGACCCAGTCATATAACGGGAGCAGCCACTGTCAAAGTACCAGGATTCTTCAACACTACTTTTGAGGGATGTGAATGCCACCTAACAATTTATGTTCTCCTTTCTTACCCATGTAGTTTTTGTTCCAGTCTTGGGTTGTCTGTTTAGTTGAGTCTTTGGTTGTGCACTCAACTGACTGCTCAAGTGTCCACTATTCTTCTCCAAGCCAAGTTCCTGTTTCAGCTTATCACAGTATGGTCGAATGTGATTGAACTTTAGATTTGCCCTCTCCCTCTTTTATGAAAACACGATCTCTATAGCCAATTCCTGATTTTCCTTGGTTACCCATATTTAAAACCTCTTCCAGCTTAGCTTTACCCCTGTTAAGCTTAGTCAGAGTTGCCATTTCTCTAGCAAGATCAATTTTATATTTTTCACACTCAACATATTTATTTATGAGATGAACTTCTAATTTGGCTATGAAATCCTTTTCAGAGTCATTTTATTTAGACAAACTTTTCAACCTCAAATTTTAGTTTCAAGTTATCATCAGTAAGTTTCTCATTTACCTGTTTGAATACCTTGATTTGCTTCATTCGCTTGGCCCATTCAGTATGGAGTTCAATGTAGTTACTGTGCAAATCCTCATAGGTTGGACTTTCTTCATCTGCAGGATCATTTTCAGTTTCACCTGCAGTTGAGGAATTCAAGCAGATATACACACTGCAACCAGTTATGCAGTCAGTTGTGTGATCAGTTGTGCAGTCAGGATACTGCACGCCTTCAACATCTGAATCACTATCGAACAAGGTGAACTGAGATGAACACAATATAGACATGTTTGTTGTTTGATCATCATCATCATAAGAGTCACTTAATGTCGTTGAGAAACTCATTCCCCGTTTCTTGAGTGTGTTGGCACACTCATTAGCGTAATGCCCAAAACCTTTACACGCCTTACATTAAATTGAATCAATGGGTTTTTTTACTTTCCAAAAAAAGGTTTCTTTATGCTACTTTCCCTTTTAGATGATTCAATCGTGGAAGGAGGTGAGGGTGCCGAATTAGGAAACTTTGTTAACCGTTTCTTTTCCAACTTACTGTTGAATTTTTGAGTGATCAAGGCACACTCATCCTCTCCCAAGTTTGACTCATCTATATCTTTGGATAATTGTACTGGATTTGAGATACTTTGAGGGCACTAGTAATAGCAATTGAGTTTGCTTTACTTGATTCTTGTACCCCAAGATTTAATTCAAAGTTTGTCAAAATACCCATGATTACATCAATTCCAACAGTTTGAATATTACGGATTTCCTCAATCACAGAAATTTTAATGTTGAACTTTACAGGAAAAGTTCTTAGCACTTTGTTGACAAGTCTTGCATTAGATATGGATTCACCCAAGGCAAAAGACTCGTTTTAGATGTCTAAAATCTTAGTAGAATAATCTTTGATGGTTTCATTCTCTCACATCCTTAAAGTTTCAAATTCAGTCATTAAAGTCCTTAGTTTTGTTTGCTTAACACTTGCAGGTCCTTCACAATGAAGTTGAAGAATGTCCATGCAGTTTTGGTAATGGTTTGGTTAGAGAATAACTTAAACATATGAGGATCTACATGGTTAGAGATTGCTCTCATGGCATTGGCATTATATATAGTTTGCAAGAGCAATTTTCTCGGAATTCCAATACTGTATGGGCTTAGGACCATAAATTTTCTCATTTTTACCATCACTGAGGAAGAGGTGGTAATTTTAATTAAGGGTGAAGTGTATCCAACAACAATTCTCACCCAAGCACGGTGATCAATATATTTGATATGTATAATCATTTTTGCCTTACAGATGGTATAGTTGGAACCATCTAGAGTAGGCAGTTTACGACTATGTTGACAGTCCATAGTGGCTACTTTAGTGATCGATTCTCAATAGAGTCGAGAGAAGACTCTGATACCAAATGAAAGATTTGTAGCTAGGACTGTTCAAAGAATTAGCCACTTGTGTGTAGCAATGATCACACAAGTGTCTTAACAACTACACACACACATGACAGTAAATAAATGCAGCGGAATACCTTTGATAATTAAACACTTCAACAATAATAACTTGCTGGAAAATATTTCATAAAACACAACCTTGTTGAAAATAAGTTGTACAGAAACTTACAATGAAAGAAAGAAATCAAAATACGAAAAGATCAAACGGTTCTAAACGAAGAATACGAAAACATAAAACAATCTTGAAGTTTTAATCTAGCAAACTTCAAGAACTACTAGGACTCTTGAAACTCGAAAGCACTAAATGAATCCTTAGAATCCGTAAGGAACAATGAGAGGCGGCTCTTCCTTTTATAAGGGTTGATCACAATCCTTCTACCATTAGGATTCTTCTTGACTACTTATTTCCTTATCAACATAGAGTACTCTCCATTTTAAACATCTACCTTATATACAAGATAATCACTAACAATAAACATTAGCCGTTAGTGAAACAAAATCAAAGCTAAACTAAGTTAATATTCACAATTAATTCCTAATCTAATTTAATCTAAATATGTACATAAAATCAAAACACAAAGATTAATTGATTTTAGAGTATACCATACTCTTTCAGATACCCCAACAACAGAGGGATTTAATAGGCCATTTTGGTAATCCTAGGTGTGAAAAGAGAAAAGTTGTGTGTTCTTTGCAGGGAAATGTAATCTTATCAGATAGCACAACCACCATTATTACCAGAAATGAAGCCTATCAATCATAATCAACAACAGAAGGCAACCAAATCATAAAGCCATACATGTGCATGTATTGCGGGTGATCACATGCCGAACCAGCTTCTTGTCTTTCACCACCGGGCACCTAAATCACCCAGTAACGAGTGTTCTAGTTTAAACAGAGCTTTCGGGGTTAAAACGGTGAAAATGCAGTAGCTTTAAAACTTGATTCAGAGAGTTTTAACCCATTTTGATCCTACCCGATTCAAACATGAATAGTCTACCTCCCAATATGTTACCGGTGGTTTAGACAAAAGAAATTGTCTTTCAGGCGTAGTTGTGGGACCTCGCCATCCTATTTTGATATGCCTAGGGGAAATCCATCCTTTTCCTCTTTCTTACATTTGTCCATTCATAACTTCAAATACAAGTCTACAATAACAGCCTTTTTCTTGAACCACATAACATCAGTCATGACAGTCCTTCCATGTTCATAAATGCAAAAATCAGAACTACAAATTTAAGCTCGTATCTACATGTAGTAATTTTCATGCAAAGGTATTAATATCTAAGAGAAATGATCGGGTTCGTTCGTTCCTAAATTTTTTGAAATAAACTTGGCAAGCAGGAAAGGAGATCGCAAAAGTTGGCTGGGGATATCAAAATGCAGACCCAATGTACTAAAAATCTTATACTCCCTCGGTCCCAAAATGATCTTCTCACATTTTTAGCCGTTACTACAAACGAACTTTAAGTAATAATTCTAGATTAATTTGACTATCCTAATGAAAATCTAAAACTTGTTATTGATAGTATTATGTATTGTGTACAATAAAAAGTTTTAGATTTTCATTTGTATAATTAAATAAACCTAAAATTATTTTTCAAAATTCCTTCGTAATAAAAAAAATGGAAATATCATTTTGGAATAGAGGGAATATTAAGAACAGTCAGATTCTGGTCAACCAGTCCTAATCCTATAAACAAAATGACCATATTGGAAAGCTAGCTAACAATTGTATAGGCCCCAAATTCAAGTTTTATGTTGGGTCATGCACATAGATTATTGTCTTGTATATAATCCAAATAAAAACTTTATAAATAATCAGGACAAGGAAGAATACATATTGATACTGTTGCAATTTGGTTCCAAACATTTAATTTGACTAATATTTAATCAAAAAATAAATGTAATTTTATTTTATGTAAATGAAAATAAATTACATATATTTATAATCTACATTTGGAGTAGATTAATGTGATATATTTATTTTCTCAAAACCAAATTGTGGTGAATGAGAATTAATGCTTAAACTATACAATTTATAATGGGTTTATGAAGAGTTTTGTAAATATGGAAAATCATATCCCACATTGCCTATAAAGCACAAAATAGAAAAGTTTATAAAACCATCCACCTCAAAGAGGTAACAATCAAGGGTTATCCACCTACCATGCAACCTAGTGATCCATTGGGTCAATTATGCAAATAGTGGTAATTGTGCTAGTTTTGTACTAGCTCAAATTCGAAACATGAAAATGGTTCGCACCATCCAAGCCCGAGGGCGCAAAGGGCTCATTGGGCACTTTAGGACACACTATGCATCGTCGTTAGGAGCCTTAAAGTTTTGTCCAGCTTACCCAACAAGATGGTTCAGCTCGTGGGTTGAAGCAGGCGATTTGGCGCTTGCAGTGGTTCGAACCAAGGGTCGGTTCGGTCTATAGATGCCCAGGTCGGGTGGGCCGCGAATTGGGTTGAATAGATATGTGGGACGGACAGATTGGGCTGAATAGGTGCAAGGGCTGGATGTGTCCATGCAACCTAGTGATCCATTGGGTCAATTATGCAAATAGTGGTAATTGTTCTAGTTTTGTACTAGCTCAAATTCGAAACATGAAGATGGTTCGCACCATCCAAGCCCGAGGGCGCAAAGGGCTCATTGGGCACTTTAGGGCACACTACGCATCGTCGTTAGGAGCCTTAGAGTTTTGTCCAGCTTACCCAACAAGATGGTTCAGCGTGGGTTGAAGCAGGCGGTTCGGTGCTTGCAGTGGTTTGAACCAAGGGTTGGTTCGGTCTATAGATGCCCAGGTTGGGTGGGCCACGAATTGGGTTGAATAGATATGTGGGACGGACAGATTGGGCCGAATGGGTGCAAGGGCTGGATGTGTCCATTCAAATGGACATGGCTCAGTTCAGATGGAGGATCCGCGTCTCCTCAAATGGGCGTGGGTCGCTTCGTTCAATCTGGTGCCTTGATTAGGATCAGATCGGATGGTACAGATTCATTCAATCTGAATTGTCTCTATTCCCTAAAAGGCACCACAACTCTTGAAAAACTATACTCCCTCCGTCCCGCTAATATCCGCACTAACACTGTTTGCGCGGAAATTAAGGAATATGATATTTTAATAAAGTGTTGTGAGTGTAAAAGAATGAGTGAAGAGAGAATGAGTGGAGGGAATAATAAATTATAATGGTGTTGTGAGTATTAAAATAATGTAGGAGAGAGAATGAGTGGGGTAGGGTGAATATTTTATTAATATAAAGTTTCCTTTTTGGGAGTGTGCGAATATTAGCGGGACGCCCAAAAAGGAAAGTGTGCGGATATTAGCGGGACGGAGGGAGTAAATATCGGCCCAAAATGTCAATTTAATTCAATTACAATCATTCAAAGCATTAAAGAAATTTGTTAGTTAGTGAATATTGAAGCATTCTTTCTCCTTCAAGTTCAAAAATTTCAAACATCGTTAGTTTGTAGGTCTCTTGATTTGAAGTGTTTTCATCAATAGTCAAAAAATCGTTTTATCTTATTACGAGAGGATTACCGCTAATCCGTTAGCACCAGCGTGTGACAAATTCTTCTTACGAAGATTGTGTTGCACAAGACTTGACTTCCGTCCCGGTTAATTATTTTATTTATTTTTATTTCCGTCCTCCATCTCATTCTATTTTCTATTTTCCCATTTTCAAGAAATAATTTATTTTGAATTATTTCTATTTTTCAAAATATTTTAAATAACTGATACAACTCTTAATGTTGACACTACCCCCATACCCTTGTGATATATTTCCTCCTTCTAAATTTTTTTCAAATTTGCTTTTGATTTGAGAATTTTTTGGACATTTGTTTTGGAACACATGTAGTACTCATTAGGGTACATTAGTTGACATTCCAACCATGAAATGAAGGCAAATATAGGTTGCTTAAGCAAAAAAAAAAATACTTTAGCATGAACACAGAGAAAATTAATTCCACCATAATATTTGCATTCTAAATATGATCATTATTAAGAGAGAAACAAACTGTTATAATCTTGAAAGTCCTAGTAACGCAATAAGGAAACTTGAATGCATAAGAACCTGATGTTGGTAACCTTCTTCTCCTTCCACAAACTTTCAAATATGCAGAATGAATGTAATGGCCCATTTTGGTAATCCTAGGTGTGTGATGCACATAGATTGTTTTGCAAGTAAACTGCATGTATATAATTCAAATAAAAGCTTTATAAATAATACGGAAGGAGGAAGAATACAGATTGATGCAACTCTTTTGAAGCATCTAATTCATAGTAAAATTAAAATCATAGGACTCACAATAAATACCAAGATCGACTTAATCTTGTTATTCTCAGTACTATAAAAACACAATATCCATTAAGGTCGACATATGAATCATGCCGGCGAATTTATCAAGGTACATAACCACCATGGCCACCACCTTCACCAGCCCCACTACCACCTCCATATCCACCACCATGTTCTCCTCCAGCAGCATAACCACCTCCTCCGCCAGCTCCACCTCCACCACCTCCTCCATATCCACCACCATGTGCTACTCCCGCACCTCCACCAGCACCACCACCACTACCATATCCACTTCCCCGGCTCCTCCTGCACCGGCTCCTCCACCACCACCTCCTCCATGTCCACCACCTCCACCGCCACCCACTCCTCCAGCACCACCATATCCACCACCACTACCACCTCCTATTCCCCCACCATAACCTCCTCCATGTGCTCCTGCACCGCCACCACCACCTCCACCACTTCCACTGCCTCCACCACCACCATGTCCTCCAGCAACACCACCACCGTAACCTTCACCGGCTCCTTCACCACCACCACCTCCATACCCTAAACCATGATCTCCTGCAGCACCATAAGCAGCTCCACCACCTCCACCACTACCGCCTCCACCACCACCACCTCCAACTGAACTACCACCATAACCACCAGCATGCTCTTCATAAGTGAAGAGGCCTCTGCTAGCAGCACAAAGACCTACACCAAGTAGCACACACAAAACCACACTGAAACTCATGTGAATTGCCATTAGAAAACAAATATTGTGCTATATATTTTTTAAAATCCCACAATTACCCTGACTTAGAGATACACTGAATGCTGCTATTTATAGTGATGGTTAGGGCTCCAAAAGCAAACCTGAGTGGCTGAAGCACATGCAAAGAGAACCTTTTTCTGTCCCACATTGTGGTCCAATAGAGAAATACAGCACAAGAAAATATTGTTGCTGTTCCTCCCATTAGTGTGCTTATGTTGTTTCCCACATTTTATCATTTTAATCCTATTAAGGGTTAAATGTTCAGCCTCTATCATAAATATTTTCTCATTCTTAACTCCCATTGATGGATATCCTACTCATTTAATCAAGATTGTATATTAATTAATCACTTCGTTAGCATATTTAAATGCATACTATTAACTTCAGAAATGAAAGTATGATATTATGTTTGCTTAATTCCACTACTGGATAGTAGAGTGTTGTGAACTTGTGATTGGTAATCTATCCTCGGGAGATTCTACGACAGAATGTCGCTGTTACACCTAAAGCATGATGTTGCTCGGCCACATTGTCTAAACGCTCAAATTCTTTACTCTCAGAGGATAGGAGGTGCCATATTCCAAGAGGGACTTTGTTAGGATATTGAGAGATATTCTCAAGAAAAGAAAGTATTTAGTTATCTAAGTTGGTATTGAGCCAACCTAAGAAAGTTATCTTAGTTAGTTAGAAGTATTTTCAATTAAAATTATATTTACTATTAGAATAATTAGAGATTTGTTAGAATCCTAATATAATTAGGACTCATATGTTTTGAGTATAAATATGAGTCATCAAGCTCATGTAAACTTTAAAATAGAAATAATAATAATATATTTTGGGATCTCCATATTTTATCAGACTTGAAATTAAAGTTATTTTACCAAGAAGAATTGCCATGCTGGCTATTTGCTTAAGCATCAACACTTAGAGAGCAATAGATTATAATCTGTAAAGGTTTCCAAAACAGATAACCACACAACTTGTACAATCTACTACATCAAACTAATTAACAAAAGGATATAAGAACAAAAGGTGATGCACGGCCAAAGAGATCAAAATCTGGAGCTAAGTTAGGATTTGATTTTAACTATTTTTATTTGTTATTATTTTATTATTTTCGGAATTTATTTTATATAGGTAATATTTTTATGATTAGAAGTAGATTAGGGTTTTATTTTAATGTTTTATTGATTGATTAGGTTACTATATAGATCAGGGTTATTTTGGAAAGTTTTTGACTTGTTTTTCAAGTCCTAGGGTCACTATATAATTAGGCCTAATTGTAATTCCGAAAATCAGAGTTTTGATTATTGAATAAAGGAAAAGCTGAGGCTTTCTTTATCTAGGGTTTGTAACTCATTGTTTCTTGCTCTTTTCGTTCGGTATCAATCTCAAGGCTTCAATTCGACATCATTTGGTATCAGATTCCTGGACGAGGGTATCGATATTGATGGCCGAACGAGGGCGTGGTGTTCGCGGCGGAAGAGATGTTCATGGAAGGAACCGAGCGGATTCCCATCAGGACGATCATCATCGCAAACGTGACCTACATGATATTGAGGTAGACGAAATGCAAAAGCAGATTCAACAACTCCAGAATTTTCAGGCACGCGTGGAAGGGGCTATGATGCATCCACCGGCTATGGTTCAGATTCGGAGGTATTATCTGAGGACATGGAGTTTCAAGAAGGGGTCACTCCCTTCGATCGGGGTCAAGAAATTGGGTCCAGAAATGTGGCAAATCCTTCGAGGGATATGGTAAATACTAAATACAGAGAAAATTATATACAGGAAACGAAATATTCCAACGCTGCCCTTGTCCGTCTCATGTAATTATACACGAGATGTAATCTTTCATCTCGTGTATATGTACACGTGATGATTCCAACGCTGCCCTTGTCCGTCTCGTGTAAGTATACACGAGATATCACACTACAAGAAAACAGGGCAACTGAAACGGATTTTTCGGTTGCAATTCTAGAAAATCGGTTGCAAATTGATGTTTGCAACCGAAAATTTCCGTTGCAAAGGCAGTCGCAGGAAGCCTCGTCGCTATTTGTGCGACCGCTTTTGATCGTTGTTTGGGTTGCAAAATCCTTGCAACGGAAAAATTAGTTGCAAATTCTGTTGCAATGTGTTTACTAGAACAATTTTTACATCCGTTGCAAACAACAACCGATTAATTTCTGTTTCTAAAATTTGCAACTGATTTATTTCTGTTTCTAATTGCAACTGATTTTTCTGTTTCAAATATGTTATTTCTGTTTCTAAAATTTGCAACTTATTTATTTATGTTTCTAATTGCAACTGATTGTTCTGTTTCAAATATATTATGTCTGTTTCTAAAATTTGCAACCGATTTATTTCTGTTTCTAATTGCAACTGATTGTTCTGTTTCAAATATGTTATTTCTGTTTCTAAAATTTGCAACCGATTTATTTCTGTTTCTAATTGCAACTGATTATTCTGTTTCAAAATATATTACATGAACTAAATTAGCAACTAAATTTTTCAGTTTCAAATATGCAACCTAATTTGCAACGAAAAATTATGTTGCAGAAAATTATTTTCTAAAAATAAAATATTACTAATATTATAAATATTTCTCAATTGTAACTAATTGAAAATTTAACTTAAATATCTTAAATCAAACAAATAAAGTCAACAAAGCTTCAAACATAACATTCAAAATAAATTTCCAAATTATCATACTAAACTGTCGTGATGTTAAACTACGTATGCTTGAAGTCTCTAAGTCCTCGATTTGAGCATCTCTTGAAATTGCAACTGGAAATCATTTTCATTTCCTCAAATTTAGCCTCATATGTGGATTCTAATTTTGCCGTGACTTCATCCCTCATTTTCTCAACTCTTTCGTTCAACTTATCTTCAAACTCTTGTGTACTGTGTGAAATCTCCATTTGAATATGTAGATGACGAAATCGTGCCGCTTCTCGAGATCTCCGATGCAGAACCAACTTACCAAAGCCGTACAAACGATTTTTTACAACACCACCGCCTACATCCACCCAAGCCGTGGAATCAAAACCCTCACCTTTCTTTCGAGCGTATAATCCTCCTAAAATGTAAATAAAAAAATATTATAAGTAACTTTTCTACTTGCATTTTATAAATAATAAAAAGAGTTGAGATCAAAGATACACTTTCAATAGCGATCGAGTATAATTAAACGTTTAGAGTGAAGTAATAAAAGTAATAAAACATTTAGATTAAACTCACAAAGATTTTTTTGGACTTAGCATCCACAAACTCGCCACTTCCTTGCTTTCTCTTGTGGGTTCTAAGGAAAACGTCATCTTCAGTGATCACTTTGTCAGGATTCTTCTTTATCTGTAATAAAGACAAAGAATAATAATTTCCTCTTTATCTTCTTTATCTGTAATGACAGACTATATAAACAATAGACTATTTCCTTGTTTAGAAACACGACACTTATTTTGGGACGGACCAAAAAAAAAAAAAAAAAAAAAGTCGACACTTCTTATTATTTTGGAACGGGGGAGTAGTAGATTGCTATTAGCATGTACTTACGAGTGATCCAGACTAGCAGAAACAAGCTTGAGACTCCCTCGATGAGGATTTAGAGTTACTTGAAGATAAATCAGATCAGAAGCATATGCCCCTACACATCTGCAACCATACAACAGTTAGCTACAAATAGCCAATAAACTTGCAACATTATTATCTTTTTTCAAGTTCCAATCAGGCTCAGAAAAGGAAACAGAAAACAGAAGTAGAGGGAAAAAGGGAAAAAGGGACTTGCCTATGCAAAGCCTGGTCATCTGAAAGTTTTCCTTTAGCTCTAAACCAGTACCTCAAACTGCGATATAAACTGTAATCATATATCCAGTGCGAAGAGATGTGCATACAAGGAAACAAAATTGTTTGTGTGTATTGAACAGTAAGGACCAGGATTTACCTTGGAGAACCTTTACTCTGATTGGTTGACTTATCGGGCTCACAAAGCTTTATTTCAAATGGCCAAGGCACAATATCTGGGGTGGAAACCTTGCTTGAATTATTCCTGTTGATCAACCAACAAAATGATATATACTTTGTTCTAAACCTTGCAACATTAACCCATGAGTTAAGGAAACAGAATCCTACCTAGAAATACGAAGCCCAGTTTGATGCCCCTCTCCAACCTCCGCCATTGATAAAAGCTGAAACGAAGAAGAATTCAGACATCATTGCAACAACTAGCTGGAAGTATTTGATGAGTTCAAGTTCAAATTTAACTTATTACCGATTCCGGATCTGCCACAGTTGGCATTGTTGCTTCTTGGTGATCAAATGCCGCTTCTTCCTTCTGCAGAAACATTAATCAGATGTCTTTCATTGCAGAAACATTAATCAAATGCCGCTTTTTCCTCCCATGAGACCTTACCATTGTTTTCCTACAACACTAAAAAAATTGACAAGAATATAGAAGAACGAAGTTCTGGATGAAGTGAATACCGTGGAAACTCTATGAGATCGTCTAGAGGCCGGACCATCATTCTCCGTAGATACCGGTATTTGGGGCGAAGTATATCTGCATTGTACAGTAATAGCATAGGAAAATCAGCAATCATCTCTCCCAACACTGGAAGCTTTATGCCAAGCGACAAAAAATATTTCACATTAGGTTCTAGTTTCTTTGATATGCTACATCCCAATAGCTCCGGTGCTGAGGCTATCACCTTCCCTATATCCCTTTTTGATACTCCAGCTTTTGTTAACAAGAATATAATCTGCAGGAATTTCAATATTCAAGTATTTTATTTTAATTGTTTAAGCTAGAAACGGTGTGTAATTAGATTTTCTTGCAATACTAAGTTCATAATGTTGAATAGATATTAACGAAATAAGGTGAAGCACAGACCACTGGGCGCATTTTCCTTGTGAGGCTGTAGGTTAGAAATGAAGGAAACTTGACTAGCATATTGCCTACTGCATTGCCTTTAACACCTATGTCGCGTAGAAATTGTACCTTCACAAAGGAAAAGAAAATATCACCACTAAATAAATTTTTACACCTAGTCTTTATAGTTTCGGCGTAAATGCAAGGCTTAATTACCAATAAAAAATCAAACTACGTAATAATATAAAATCAATCAGCTGAAACATGGTATAAGCAGCAAAGCGTACCTTTTGAACAATATTGCTCTCCATATCAACACAAAAAACCATTGGTTTTAACATAAGAATTCTCCTCATACCATCTCGGGAAATTCTGAGATAGTAAAGGTACTTAATAAGAGGCTTCCATCTTTCTTCAATGCTGCAGCCCATCAATTGAGGCTTGAATGCTAGTAATCTCCCAACATCCTCCCTGCTGATGCCAAACTCCTGTAGATAATCAACCTGCAAGACTCAATAGTACAGATCTCATTCTGAGTTCCTCAGGCTTACAAATCAAGAAACCACATATAAAAAGTACTCCCTCCGTCCCATAATAAATGTCGCACTTTTCTTTTTCATCCGTCCCAAAATAAATGTCTTCTTTCTTAATACGGAAGCGGTCTTGGTGAAATTTTACCATCATAGAAGTGATGTACAACAAATAGAGCACATTCAATGTTGACAAGTTAAGAGCGACATATATTAGGGGACGGAGGGAGTAACAGCTACCAAGACAATTTACAGGGCAATGAGACCAGGTTGCAAGTAAACTGACTAGTACCTTTTGCTTCATTTCTTCTAGCGAAAAGAATCCAAGTACTTTGGGAAAATCGAAAACCATTGTTCCAAAATCCTTCACATTCATACCCAAGTCAAAGTAGAAATCACAGCGAATCTTCAGCTCCTCCAAGCTAAAGGACAGTAATTCTGGACACCTGCCAAAGACAAAACCTGTCCAATCCTTCCTAACTCCATTTCTCTCTAAATACCAAACAATCTCATCCATTTCTTCCGTGCTGCGTTCCAATATGTTTTTCCCTGCTCTAAGTAATGCAACACCAATAAATTTCCCCTCCACATGAACTGTCTTTAGCCATTCAGTCATAGTCCTAATGGCTTCAAAACTTCCTCTTGCCATGCAGATTAACTTTCCTATTTGTGGATATGACAATCCATTGTGCTTCAACCACCTATAGAATTCCATGATCACAAATCAAGAACATATTACGTTTTCACTCTATATTTTACAACCCTCGGGCATTCTGCCTGTGGTATGTGCATATTTATACAAATTATGTTCAAGTGCCTCAAAAGAGAGACGTTGTGTAGAGAAAACCATACACTGGTGCCTTTGGGATTTGGTCTAAATAGAAACTTATGGCCACTAAGCATACCATATTTCCAGCTCTCAACCAATGTGTGAGCTAGCTCCACATGTACTACTTTGGTCCATACACAATCACATATTAACACAATGGGTCAGAATTAGATAGACCAATCCAGGCTAACTAGTACTCCTTCAGATCCAATCGAAGATTTCATACTTTCTAACATTCCACATCCCATTTTTTGTAAAAAAAAAAAAAAAATTTAACAAATTTATATTACCTCTAGACAAGCACTTGTATTTGCCATTTTTTGTTTACGCGATTTTCCACATTTATATTCCTTCTGCAGAAACATTAATCAGATGTCTAACATACCACATCCCATTTTCAGTAAATTCAATTACAGAAACAAAAAGAACACAACAGGGAAATAATTTTTAAAAAGGAAAAGCTGGCGATTTTGCCTTACCGTGATGAAGAAAAAAACACAGTGCTATTAAGGGTCTTTTTTCGAATTACCTGTAACCAAGAAGAAAAAACACAAATCGGTATTAGTAGATTTAATTGCTGATTTTGGTTTCATATCTAGGTATTCAACTAAATTGAATACTTAGGAATCGAAATTCAACAAATTCAATAGCAAGAGATCAACAATCATGGAACCATGTTCAATTCGGCGGAAAGGGTTATCAATACCTTACCTTGTTCAATTCGGCGGAAAGGGTACGAGATGCCTAAGACGCCGGCACCACGAATTTCGCCGGAAAGGAGAGCCGGCACCACGTCGCAGTAGTGGAGAGAGAGAGTGAGAGCGAGGGCGAGAAGAGAGAGGGGGGAAAAGAGCGGCGCGGTGTGTTTGCGCAAATGGTTTGAATGGGCAGGGAATTAGGTCCCAAAGTAATTTGGTAAAAATACACCGTACACTAGGCTGCCGTTTTATATACTTTTTATAATTTAATAAAATAAAAATAATTTAGGATTAATTGCAACCGAAATTGAATGGAGAATTTGAAATCGAAATTTATCTGTTTCAAAATCCCTCACAAAATTAGGCGGGTTTCCTCCCTCCAAAATTTTTGCGGCCAATTTTTTTAAGTTCAAAATATTTAAATTTTATATTAATAATTGCAACTGAATTTGAAACAGAAAATTAAAACAGAAGTGCATCTGTTTCAAAATCCGTTGCAACCCCGAAACATGAAGCGACAAAATGATTTTCCGTTGCAATATGAGTTGCAATATTAATTGTGCACGTCAATTTTCAATGAAAACTTTTTACTCTGAAACTGATTTCAATTTGGTTGCAAAATTCTGTTTCAGTTGCCCTATTCTGAAACTGATTTCAATTCGGTTGCAAAATTCCGTTTCAGTTGCCCTGTTTTCTTGTAGTGTCATCTATCATCTCGTGTATATTTACACGAGATGGAAAGAACGCTGCCCTTGCACGTCTCGTTTAAGTTTACACGAGATGTTCCCCAATTCAATTTCGTCGATTTTTCGTAAAAATCTCAATAAATTCCTCTGTATATAGTGAAATTATTTTGAAAATCCCACTCATAATTGTTTATTTTCGAATTGTGTGTTTGGTTGATCCAATTTTATTTTGTATATATAAATTGTGACCTAGGGTTTCAGATCTCAATTTGTTAATCATGACGGTTTCGACAATAGGATTGTATCCGAGCAGTGTATACGACTTTGATTTGAGCAGTCGATCTGTTGTTCCGTCGCCGTCCACCGTCGGTTCGCCGCTGCAGAAGCCGATGGTTGGCGGGCTTTCTTGCCTTTTCTCATCTTCTTCGTCATCTGTTGAGGGAAAGATGGAAAGACAGAAATTAAAAAAAAAATAAGTATATAAATGGGTATTTTGATAATTTACATAGTTTCCTGTATTTAACTTCCCTGTATATAACCATATCCAGGGATATCGATGCAGAAATCGAGAGTCCGAGGATTGAAGGTATGACACATCCGGATGTATTTTGCGTCCCATTATCTATCGTTACTGTTGAAAGGGTTTTTGATGATCCATCATCACCCTTTCTTTTATCAGACAGTTTTGATCAATTTATTGATTGGTCAAAACCTCCTGTTTATGATATTTGTGACTGTGATATTTGTCAATTGAGGTCATACTCGAAAGATCTAAAAACACCTTGTTCAAAACTTCCATCGGATGAATTGTCGTTGAATTTTGGGTTCGTTAAGTGTTTTTATCCATATGAAGATCCTTTCGATTGGTTGTTCTCCGGTCAGATTTGTCATCAGACTGTCAAGAAATTATTATTTGAAGATTGTGTTACATATTTTTGGGCGGATTGAATGGATTTAGTGAAAAGCAATCGTAAGTATACAGTGCGTCGACGGTATAAGGGTAAATTTCTTGCTGTGGATGTTGACTCGTGGTCGAGTCTTTTCAAAGAAGGGGAGGATGATGGACGGCCGAGATCAAAATCTGGAGCTAAGTTAGAATTTGATTTTAACTATTTTTATTTGTTATTATTTTATTATTTTCGAAATTTATTTTATATAGGTAATATTTTTATGATTAGGAGTAGATTAGGGTTTTATTTTAATGTTTATTGATTGATTAGGTTACTATATATATAGACTAGGGTTATTTTGGAAAGTTTTTGACTTGTTTTTCAAGTCCTAGGGTCACTATGTAATTAGGCCTAATTGTAATTTCGAAAATCAGAGTTTTGATTATTCAATTAATAGAGAATAAAGGAAAAGCTGAGGCTTTCTTTATCTAGGATTTGTAACCCATTGTTTCTTGCTCTTTCCGTTCGATATCAATCTCAAGGCTTCAATTCGACATCAAAAGCCAACACAAAAAAATTAACTTCTTAAACTTCCAACGGTGTTGCAAGAGAAACCTGCTAACGAATAAGAATTGTGAGAAGTATGTTCGCGAATTTTGATCATAAGAGAAACATGGCAAGGGGTGGAAGAAGTATTTACTCCCTTTGTAAACAAATAAATCAATAATAATAATAATAATAATAAGTAACAATAACAATAATAATATTTTATATATGTTCTCTTTTTGTGGTGGAAAGGTAGGTGAGGATAAATGGATACAGCTAAATACCCCTTAATGTGGACACTTATCCCATGCCCATGATATATACTCATCCGTCAGTGTAGATATCCTTTTTGCCATTTTGGGTGTCTCATATAAAAGATTTCTCGTTCTCAAAATAACAAAGAATCTTTATTATTCCTCTAACTAATTCTCTCTTCTACAATTTACTTTTATACTCACGACACTAATCAACTTACTAATCTCTACCCCACCTTTTCTTTCCTACCTCACTTTTCATACTAACAACACTTGCACTATTTACACATTTTCTTAATCCCCGTACAAAACCCAATTGGAAAATCTTACACGGGACGGAGGGGACGGAGGGAGTATACTCATTAGGGTACTCGATGGTGCCTTCCAACCATGAAATGAAGTCAAATATATGTAGTTTTAATATTAAGAGATAACATTGCACACAATCATATTCATACGAACAATTAACAAACCATATTTGACAGCACTAGAAGTGCTTTTGTATGGCCACAGAAAACATAGAGAAATTTCCACCATAATATTTTGCGCTCTAAAAAATCAACTTAATTCCTTAGGAAGCAGATTATAACAGTAATAAAATGTTATTTTGCCAAATTGGACATTCATTTTGGGTCGTAATCTAATAAGGAGACTTGAATGCATAACAACTGATGCTGGAAACCCTCCTCTCTGACCACCAAATTCTCAATATGCAGAAAGATTTATGAAAGTTGGTTACAGAGAGGATTCAATGTGCCATTTTGGTAATCATAACTCATAAGGTGTGAAAAGAGAAAAAGTTGTGTTCTTTTTGACTTGCAGGGAAAATGGGAAATCTAATCTTATCTAGCACCACCACCGTTACCAGAAATGAAGCCTATCAATCAAAATCAACAGCATCATAGAAGCCAAACATAAAGCTATGCATGTGCATGTATTGTGGGTGATCACATGCCTGACCAGCTTCTTGTCTTTCAACACCAAGCACCTTGATCGCCTGGTAGGGCTTGACTCAAAGCTAGAGTTCGAGATGATTCCTCTCGTTGTTGAGGAAATCTAAAGGGTGTTTTTAGCTTAATCTGATGTTTCAGGTTCAAGCTCCGGAAATAAAGTAGCTTTAAACTTGGTTCAAGCTCTGGAAATAAAAATACTTTAAAATTTGGTTGAGAGAGCTTTGAATCCATCGTGGTCCTACCCGGATTAGTCAGCACCCAATGTGGTGGCCGGATACCGGTGGTTTAGACAACAAAACGAAAGAGCCCTAAGGGTAATCATGGGTTGGACTAGGTCGGTAGTATACTATATTGTAGGTTGCATCTTAAAACAAACTGGTGATAAGAGGAGTAGCCCCTCAAGTCTATATACCGGTACAGGTTTGTTTCTCTGGTAGATGTGGAAGAGGGTCCATCTAGAAGCAGCGGAACAGATCACCATAGATCAGTGAGATACCAACTTAGAACTAAAATTAAATGGTAAGGAATAGAGAGGCCTAAGGGTGATCATGGTTTTGACTGAGCCAATAGTAGACTATATATCGGTCCGTGTTTTTTTTTTAATTTCATTTTAAAATCAATTGGTGATAAGGAAGTAGTCCCTCAAATTTAAATACCGGTTCATATTTGTTTCTCTAGTATATGTGGAATATATTGTCAACATTTCGGGCGTAGCAGTTGTGGTACCTCGCCATCATATTTTGCAATGCCTAATGGAAGTCAATCCTTTTCCTCTTTTTTCCATTTATAACTTCACATACAAGTCTACAACAGCCTTTTTCTTGTACCAGATAACATCACTCATGACATCAAACTACTTCCATGTTCGTAAATGTGAAAATCAGAACTAAAATTTCAAGTTTAGGACGGGAGTAGCCGTATCTAACTGTTGTAATTTCCATGCATGGGTATTAATATCTGAGAAATGATCAAGTTCTATCGTTCAATTCCTAAAGTTCGAAATAAACTTGGCAAGCAGGAAAGGAAATTAAACTAAGTCATTTTTTTAAAAGCAGTCGACTTATTATTTGTACCCTAGCCCTGGCAGACCAACCCCGACTCTAAACCTTGTTGATGAAGAGGAAGAAGTTGAGCTGCTACAGGAGAAAGTACGCGAGGAATATGAGTTTACAGATAGCGAAGATAAAGATGTACATATCAATGACTTTGACGATGAGGAAGATGATAATAGTGCTTGATTTTCTTTATATCTGATTATGTTAAAAGACTTCATTGTTTATTTCACTCTCAAACTAACAATCTAATACTTATTTTGTTAATTCGAACATTGTACTACTAGTACTCGTGCGCCTTTTGCCTTGGAATTCATACTTTGGGGTTTTAACTATGTTAATGATACTATTCAATGTGAAATTGTGATATTTATTTAATGTGTTATTCTAGTTAATAACATGGTTTAACCTCTTTTTATGTTTTGTATATGTTACATGTATATGTGTACGTATTCACTATTTTTTTTTCTATTTTTCAACACTGCTAGCTTTTTTGTCGGATGTCGCCCGCCTCTCGCCTTGCTCAGGTACCTTTCGCCCGACTCTTACTTCTCGCCTTTGACGAGTATGACCTAATGTCGTTATCTGTATAATATGTGCTAGAAAAGATTATGTAAATGCTTGATTCAACATGGAAGTTATGGTGGTAGCATCGACTATCTTGGACAATGCCAATCCAAATGCAAACTTCATAGCTTAAATCTTCTCTACAGTCAATAAATTCACGCGCAAGTACTAAAAATAACCGTGAATAATTAAGTCTACTACTGCAAACTGCACGTATGCCCTAAATCCCTTGATGCAGCTTACTTCTGAAATACAGAGATGCTTCTCAAACTTGGAACCGGAGGAGATAATCTTTGGGTTATCGAATGTAATGTTTCAAGTCAAGCTCTTGCAGTTTTTCAGTGATAGAAGAGGACTTTGGGGTAGGGCTGTTCGACTATATAGTAGTTGGACGAGCTCAACCACTCGATCAAAAATCAACGGACTAGATTGTTATGCAAGAGATGAAGAAAAATTGACTGAACTGCATGTATATAATTAAAATAAAAATTATATAAATAATTAGGAAGGGGGAAGAATACAGATTGATGCAACTCTTTGAAGCATCTAATTCATAGTAAAATAAAAATCATAGGACTCACAATAAATACCAAGACTTAATCTTGTTATTCTTAGTACTACATATAGTTGTGAATTAAACACAATATCTATCAAGGTCGAGCTGAATCATGCCGACGAATTTTTCAAGGTGCATAACCACCATGGCCACCACCTTCACCGGCCCCACTGCCACCTCCGTATCCACCTCCATGTTCTCCTCCTGCAGCATAGCCGCCTCCACCCCCAAACTCTCCGCCTCCACCACCTCCTCCATATCCACCACCATGTGCTACTCCGGCACCTCCACCAGCACCTCCACCACTTCCATATCCGCTTCCCCCGGCTCCTCCTGCACCGGCTCCTCCTCCACCACCTCCACCATGTCCACCTCCACCACCGCCACCTTCTCCTCCAGCACCGCCATATCCCCCACCACTACCACCTCCTATTCCCCCACCATAACCTCCCCCATGTGCTCCTGCACCCCCGCCACCACCTCCACCACTTCCACCGCCGCCACCACCACCATGTCCTCCAGCAACACCACCTCCATAACCTTCACCGGCTCCTTCACCACCACCACTTCCATATCCAGAACCGTGCTCTCCTGCACCACCATAAGCAGCTCCTCCACCGCCACCACTACCGCCTCCACCACCCCCACCACCTACAACTGAACTTCCACCATAACCACCAGCATGCTCTTCATAAGTGAAGAGGCCTCTGCTAGCAGCACAAATGCCCACACAAAGTAGCACACACAAAACCACACTGAAACTCTTGTGAATAGCCATTAGAAAATGAATGTGCTATCCAAAATCCCACAACCCTAACTTGGAGAAGCAATGAACACTGCTATTTATAGGAATGGTTAGGGTTTCAAAAGGAAACCTAAGTGGCTGAAGCACATGCAAAGAGAAGATTTTAGGTTCTTTGTCCCACATTGTGGTCCTATACAGAAATACACCATAAGAAAATATTATTGCTGTTCCTACCTAGCTCCCATTAGTGTGTTTGTGTTATTTCCCACATCTTATAATTTAAGTCCTATTTAGGGCCAAGGGTTTAACCTCTATCTTGAATATTTTCTCATTCTTTATCGGGCCACTTCCTATTCCTATAAGACCCCTCTGGCGAGATTCAAACCCAATGCATAAAACATTAGATCTAAAATTCCATATACACCCCTCGCCCTTTTATAGACATATAAGACTACTTCATCTCTTATAATTGACTTATAAGACTAATTTGTCACTTATATTGACTAATAAGATAATTTTTACATCAAAATAAAATCAAAAATTTCAATAATAACGACGAATTAATCTCATAATATACACATTAAAACTCTTATAGTTGAATTATAATACCGACTTGCCTCTTATAAATACTTCGTCTTTTAATTCGTTTGTTATAATTGTCTTATAACCAACCGACTTATACCGACTTATAAGACTAATTCGTCTCTTATAATTTAGTCATGAGACAATTTTTTCAACAAAAAAAAATCAAAATTTCAATAATAACGAATTTGTCTTTTAATTTACACATTACAACTCTTATAAGTGACTTATAAGACTACTTCGTCTATTATAATTGACTTATAATACAAATTTTTCAAACAAAAAAATCAAAATTTTCAATATTAACAACGAATTAATCTCATAATTTATACATTAAAACTCTTATAGCTAATTTATAAGACCAACTTGCCTTTTATAACTAATTCGTCTCTTATAATTGACTTTATTAGACAATTTTTTTCCACAAAAAAATTAAAAATTTCAATAGATGTTTTAATCTCATAATTTACACATTACAACTCTTGGCTTATTAAACTATTTCATCTCTTATAAGTAACTTATAAGACTTTTTCGTCTTTTTTTAATTGACTTATAAAATAATTGTCAACAAAAAAAAAAATCAATAGTAACAATGAATTAATCTCATAATTTATACATTAAATTCTTATATCTTAATTATAAATGACTTATAAAACTATTTCATCTTTTATAAATAACATATCAGACTTTTTCGTTTCTTATAATTGACTTCTAAAATAAATTTACAACAAAAAATCAAAATTATGAGATATATAAAATGGTCATCATCAATCACCATTATCATCATCTATGGATCTTATAATTGACTTATAAAATAATTTTTCAACAAAAAATCAAAATTATGAGATAAATAAAATGGTCATCATCAATCACCATTATCATCATCTATGGAAGTGCACTATATTGATTCAAATTACTCCAAGCTTGAATTTCATTCCAACTGTTGCTAATTCCTGCATTTTGATCATTTCATGTACTGTTGCTAGTAGTTGGAGTTGGATTCACATTCACTGGAGCATAACAATTTTCAAAAAACCATTACGTTGCCAAGCTATTACCACCACCACCATCGCCGCCCCTGCTGCCGCTGCAATCTTCGCCGGAATCACCGATTGGTACTGGTTCACGAGCGTTTGGTGAAATTTCCAGATTCTGAAACAAGATCGGTTGAAGTTATTTATGGAGTTTTGGCTCAGATCTAGGTAGAAAAAGGCTCCGGAGTTGAGAGATATGGCGGTGCAAGTGAGAGAGATGGCAGAGAGAGGTGGGAGGCGGTCATCGTCGTACGGTTCGGGAGAGAGAGAAGTTTGAATGTGTGTGTGTATGGTGTTTTAGAGAGAGAAGGAAAAGATAAAAAATGAGAAGAGAGAGTAGGGAGGTGAGGGGTGTCTGGAAAATTTAAATCTGGGGAAAACTCTTTATTTGGGATTTACAAAAAAAAAAATCTTTAAAAGAAAAAAATCTAGGCAGGGAGGCCCTAGGGGAATTTTTTCTTCTTTAACCCCATGATGGATTTCCTAATAATTTAATCAAGTTTAAATATTCAATAATTACTTCGTAAGTATCTTTAATTGCATATAGTAATAACTTCAAAAATTAAAGTATGATATGTTTGCTTCCACTACTGGATAGTAGAGTGTTGTGAACTTGTGATTGGTAAGCGTCGTAGTTACACCTAAAAACATGATGTAGCTCGGTCACATTTTCTAAATGCTCCAATCTATACTCTCGGAGGAGGGGAGGTGACATACACCAGGAGAGACTCAGAAATAATCAAGTTTTTATACCACAAAGAACTCCCATCAACTACTTGGCTGGCTATTTGCTTAACAGCTTAAGCATGACTACTTTGAGAGCACCATTGGCAATTTGTTACTACCCAGCATTCCTTTTCATTCTAACGATTCTTCAAAATTAAATTCTAGATTTACATTTGGTACTCCCTATGTTTCAGAAAATAGTCTTATTTTTTTCTTTTTATTCTGGAATTTTGATGATTATTGTTTTATTGCAACGCAGAGTAATTCAAATAACAGCGGGAAAAAAAGATTATATTGTATCTTCAATCTTTAATCTATGAACACCAAGAAGAAAAGGCTACACAAAGAAATTAACTTCTTCGTAAACTTCCAACAGCGTTACTAAACAGTTTTTGGATCATTTGAGAAAGCTGATTAGGGGTGTAAGAAGTATGTTTGCCAATTTTTCGGATCATTTGAGGAACAATCGCAAACAGCATAAAAGAGAAAAATATATAATAATTATATCCTCTTTTGTGGTGGAAATGTAGGTGAGGATAAATGAATACAGCTAAATACCCCTTAATGTGACACTACCCACATCCCCATGTGATATATACTCATTAGGATATTGGTGTCTTCCAACCATGAAATGAAGTCAAATACTCCCTCGGTCCCAAAAAAAGTAGTCCCATTTTGACTTTTATGGTCAATTCAATTGAACTTTGACCAAAACTTAATAAAAATCTAGCTATCCCTATGCAATTTTAAAAATTGTTATTGATTCACCATAGAAATACTATCAATAATAATTTTTAGAATTGCATAAATCGAGTTTTCATAAAATTACGGTCAAAGTTCAATTGAGTTGACCATTAAAGTCATAGGACTATCTTTCCAGTACGGAGGGGTATATTTGCTTAAAATGAAGAGATAACATAAAAAACAATCATAAGGACATCAAACAAACCATCTTTAACAGCATAAATTGTATATTAGAAGTGTTTTAGAAACATTAAGCCCATGTAATCCCGACCCTTCCTTAGACCTGAAGCATAAATGGGTTTTAATGTAAAAAAGGAAACTTGAATGCATAAGAACTGATGTTGGAAACCTTCCTCTATCCACCAACTTTTTTGATATGCAGAATGATTGATGATTATTGGTAGCGGAGAGAAGATTCAATGGGCCATTTGGGTAATCCTAGGTGTGAAAGAGAAAAAAGAAAAGTTGTGTTCTTTTTCATTTCCAAGGAAATCTAATCTTATCAGGTTGCCCCACCACCATTAGCAGAAATGAAGGCCTGTCAATCAATGTCAAAAGCAGCATAGAAGCCAAACATCAAGCTATGCATATGCATGTATTGTGGACGATCACATGCCTGACAAAGGCATCTTATCTTAACCATAGATCTTGAGTTCCACTCATAACTTCAAATACAAGTTTACGACGGCCTTTTTCTAGTCCAGATAACATCACTCATGACATTGCGCTACTTCCATGTTAGTAAATGTGAAAATCAAAGCTAAACTTTAAGTTCAAGAATGAAGTAGCTGTACCTATTTGTTGTATCTTCACACACAGTGATATCTAAAAGAAATAATCAAATTCATTCGTCCCTAAAGTTTGAAATAAACTTGGAAATCCAATATATCAATGCAAGATGGCAGAGTATATCAGAATGCAGGGATACCTAACAGGGTCGTTCGGTCCCGTGCGATTTGGGGATCCAAAGCCAACTTTTCGGCTGTTTTATTCGACAAAGCACAAAACTCTACAAAAGTAAACACTGAATTATAAAATCAACAATCAACCAAAACAAAAATTCAACACACATACTAACAAAACACAAAACTAATATTCATTGTCTACTAGAAAATCAAAATCAAAAATCAAAACACTTCCACAAAATCTGCAATTTTACAATTTCACAATTATGTGCAACAATATCACACTTTTCTAAATACTTGGAAGAAAACTCCACATTCATTATGAAACATAATTTATGGATTTTAGGCTTCTTCTTCCTTTTTTGGATTGGAATTTGTCCCTATTAATAATATAGAGGGTATGAATTTTGGGCTATTTGGGATTGCAAAGTGGGTCTGTTATTAATATAGAGAGTATGATTTATGTAGCCACACTAAATCACTATTTTTTGGTCACCAAGCGGTTGCTTCACGTTTTAGGCCATTGCTTGCCCTGATACCAAATGTATAATACCTGCTAGAAAGGATTACGTATATGCTTAGGTCATGTGAACATATATATGGTTCTAGATACTTAAAAGCTGGGAATATGACAGCCTACACTTACAGTTGAAAGCACATAGTATTGAGATGAGCTTAAGTTCTATAAATGGTGAAATTGAAATGAAGAATGTTAGTGGGACGGCAGAAGACATTGACAAGTTCAAGCGTGAAAGGTGCCCACTAGCATAATGCACTTCTCTTGAGCAACTACAATCCCAGGCTGTACAAACTCAATTTTTGTCCATCCTAAATGCAGTACCACTGGCATAAGGGAAGCAAAAAGGCATTGAAATTACTCATCTTGTGGCAAACATGTTGCCAAATAGTCTAGTTATGCATGTTCAAGCTTAGGCTCTTAGCACAACAACATTTAAATGACAATGCAGCATACAAGATCTCAAGATTTCTAACAATCTACACAACATCTATATGAACAGTGGGACTGAAGTCAACCAATCTTAATCCAATAAACAAAATCTCAAAATGGTAAATATGCAACTTAAATATAACACTTCAATTGAATTTTATTCATAAGCATAATCTCTGTGACAGAAATTGAGCAGTTAAGTAGAGATAATCAAATGTGAACTAACTAATTAGTACGAATAAGCAAAACAATGGAGAGTAAAGGATCCACATACAGTTCAATCAGAGCTGCTGTATATTTACAAATCGATGTGAAAGAATCGCAATTCCTTAACTCAATTCGAAGAACAGAACGACCTAATCTCCTCGATAAAACGCCGATCCTTAGGCCTCGCATCCCTCCTAACATATAGCTCCGCCTCACCATCACTATAAACACCAAAGCCCTCCCGCCCATTCTTCCGCCACATCTCCTCCGCAAAGCTCCGGTGCGCATAATACGCCTCCGCATGCACCAAATCTCCGCCAACATCCGGCCGGAGCGCGATCGGGAGCCTCTCGTAATGTCCAAGCGTAATTCCTTCCAGTTCGTCGAGAGGCTCAAGCGCTCGATCCGAAACAGCGTAGAGCTCGCCCTGGACACGGTGACGGGCGGCGCCGGGGAGGTTGAGGAGAAAAGGAACGCCGTGGGGACCGCGGACGAGAGGGAGGGGGAGGTCGGTTGTGTAGGAGCCGAGGAAAACGGCGTCATTGCGAGAGATTAGGGATTGCATTAAGGAGTGGTTGGGGAAACCTCGTTTGAGAGTGCCGTAGGTGAAGATTAGATGTGGCTTGGATTCGTCGCCGACGAACGACATCTCTGCTTCCAACGACTACCGGGAAACGAGAGTATTGAGAGTGATAATAACCACGTGCCGGCGGCGAGGTTAGTGGACGGGATTTGTTGAAGGATTATCACTAACTATTTGTCCACGAAGGCCCCTTTCGAGTTAAAAAATTGGAGAGAAATGGAAAGAAAGGGAACAAAATTTTAAAATAGCTTGCTTTAGAGAATTTTTAGGAAAGAAGTGGAAAGAAAGAGAAAGAAAATTTTTAGAATTTTTCTCTCAAAAATTTGCTTCCAAAATTGAGAGAAATTGAAAGAAAAGAAATTGAAAAAGTAATAATTTTTTTTATTATCCAATTTTTATCTCACATATTTTTTTATAATCACATCATTATCCCAAAATAATTAAATACTTAAGGTGGAAGAGACACAGGTTAGGTTAATGATACAAGTCAACATGGATGAACAAATCAAAATAATAAATCCAGCTGCAGACGTGATTGATAGCCAAAGCTATCTTCCAAATGAAAGTGGAATTCATTATTTTATGAACACCATGTAAAGAAAGATATCATGGACAATGATAAAATGATTTAAAAATGAAAATAAGCTGAGGTATCCAAAGAGAAATTAGCAATTGAACAATTTCCTAAATCCTATTATGAAGAATTTGACAAATAGAACTGGACATACCAAAAGTGTCGAGTTGGGCCAAGCGGGTAAAACCCAATCACAGGCAGTCTTGACTCCCACATTCTCAAGGAGCCTGGCCCAATCAGAGTAAGGCCCAAAGCCCATCTCAAGCATCAGTCGACTAAGACCATGGTCCGACCTAATAGGTCCCGACCCAACTTAGTCTGACCTCACTATCCAAGCTCTAATTCGGGTACGAACCATGCTCTACCCGCCAGTCAGGTCGACCATTCCACAAATGACGACCTCGACCTAACCACCAAGTGTCGACCTAACAGATGTGGACGCACATGGGTCAAATCTTTCCATAACAGCATCCCTATAAATCAGGGACGGTTACAGGCACGTTCTCAGGACCATAACCGCCACTATAATTTCGGAGCTCATGTAGCACCACCAAAAATACACCACTACTGCCTATAAATACTTCATCACTACCAAACGGTGAAAGGTAACTGCCATTTTGTTATTTGAATTCATTATTCAATACATTTTGAGCTATATACACCGTTATCTTACTCTCACGCCCGAGCGTCTTCGCCGGAGACACATCCGACTAGTCGTGGGTTCCGATTTCGGGTCAAGAAGCCAGGTGATTGGTCCCGCCACGTGGAGGATTACCGATAAGCACAATTCCCGCAAAGATCGGTTTGGTTCCATTGCGGAAGCGTGCTTTAGCTTGACCTCGAAGATCTCATCAACTTACAACAATGGTGACTCCAGACGGGCATGTCGCAGACGCTTCTGAAGAGTTCGAAGAAGTGAACAATAACAACAATACGAACGCTGGAAATCTCAACACTAATGCTGAAAATACGAATTCCGCTCTCCACCCCCACCAAATCGCCCTCACGGTAGAAAGCAACACGCTCTACCAAGTGTTGTTGATGGCAGGGATTGCCGATACGAGAAGGGGGAAAAGACACATGGAGGGACAAGGAGCTCCACCTCCTCCTAGCGTCCAACCGCTCGGGGAATGTTGGAAATAGGGCGGATCCCTCATCCAACCCATCGAGCAAGAAGGAAATGTTATTGGAGCGAGCCCGCATTTTGGCCGAGCTATTGGCAATAGAGGAGGCCGAGAAGGCAAATATAAGATCGTAGAGGGTGGCTCCTCTTAAACCTCAAACAGCAACGGGCCGGGAGTGTTAGGCCCAATGAGGGTGTGGGTCAAAATGCTGATCAAAGGATGGTAGCCCGACCTCAATCGCCTGTCCATGTTCCGAGTAATGACTTAAGGGCTAGCCTCACCAGGAATAGGGAGCAGGAAGCTCAATCGGATTTGAGGACGCATTTAGAGGCTAATAGAAGTCGACGCGGTTCCCCCGCACCACACAAAGATCGTGATCCCATGGGACAGGAATGGGCGCAGTCGCCTATCGAGACGAGAGGCGCAGTCGCCACTGGGGTAATAGGCACAGGTCGCCTACTGTAGATGATAGGCGCAGGTCGCCACAAAGGAATGACAGGCAAAGATCTCCGGTTCGATCGTAGAGGGCTCATTCTCACGCAGACAGGGAGGAGTAGGCAGGTAACTCCCCCCAAAAGCGAAGGTCAAAGGTCGAATGTTGTTCCCCCTGTTGGAGAGGACAGGCCTGACGCTAGAGAGTGGTTGTTGATGAAAAAGAAGTTCGAACAATGGGAGGAGGAGAAGAAAAAGGAGATTGGAAAGGTCGAACGAATTGACTTTGCTCTTCGACCTCTATCCAAGGAAATCGAGATAGTGGACCTCCTCCTAGTTTCAAAGTTGCCTCTTCGAGAAGTATTCGGGGTCGACCAATGCAAAGAGTCATATAGCACATCCGGGAAGCCACAATGTGTTTTGTCGCCAATGAGGACGACAATATGTGCAAAGCTCTCCTAAGCACACTCACCGGGCAAACCTTAACTTGGTTCAATGGTTTGGTCACCGGTAGCATCACCACTTGGACATGCTTCAGGACAAAGTTCCTAGATCGCTTCTCGATCGCCGGAGCTCGGAAAGTGGCTTGTCACTAATGAACAACTTGGTACAGCCAAAATGAAAGCTCGATGAGCTACTTCACCAAGTTCAAGGAAATGGTTGATAAGATAGAGGAGGACCTCACCGATAGGGAAGTCATCAATTGCTTCCGAAACGGTATTTCCTCGACAGACATGGATTATGAACTCACAGCCAGACAAGAACAACTCGACAGAGTTGTTTGAGAAGGTGTATAATGTCACTCTTGAGGAAAGGAAAGAAAAGAAGAATGGTAAGAGCCCCAAGACCGAGGTCGTCGATGATAAGAAGGACCCCAAAGAAGAATGGAGGAAATAATAAGAATGGAAAAAAACAGGACTAGGCTACGCAGAAGGTACTGAGGTTTTCACTCCTTACGGTGAGTCGAATGTAAATCATGAATGCCGTCGAGTTGGCTCCACCTGCCCCAATGAACCCGGGCAACAAGTTCAGAAGGGACAACAGCAAGTACTGTGATTACCACAAAGACACAGGACATCTCACGGAGGATTGCTTGGGTTTGAAGCATATCATCCAAAGAATGGTCGAGCAGGGGAGACTCGATGCATATGTGAAAAGACCTCAAGCTGGTGGAGGCGAGCAGCCAGCAGGTGGACAACAAGGACCGAGGCAACCTGCATCGAACTTGGGGGTCATTACGGAGCAAGCAAGTAACACTGCTATCAAGCACAAGATCTTTCAACTCAGTAAAGCCCCACATGTGCCTCCAAGGAGAAATGTCAGAGATGAGGTGATCAGCTTCTACCCCACGAATTGGCAACTAATATGGCAGCTAGGGAGCAAGTTCTTGTCATCCCAGGTCTCATAGACGGATGTACGACGAGCAGACTCTTAGTCGACATGGGGGGCCTGCAAGGACATTTTGTTCTATAAGACTTTCAAAGAGATGGGTCTTAATGACGAGCAGTTGGAAAGATATGATGGCAGGTTGGAGGGCTTCACCAACCATCGAGTTGATGCTAAAGGCCAGATAGAGCTCGACGTCGACCTAGGCTAGCACCCTTACAGGATCGTGTCAAAGGTACAATTTATTGTGATTGATGTAAACAGTGACTATGCCGCCATACTTGGTATTCCTGGACATGTCGCTCTTGGAACGGTGGCATCAATACCTCATCAGCGAGTCAAGTTCCCCACACCTGCTGGAGTAGGCTGCGTACAAGGCACAGCTCGAGCCTACCTGGACCATGTTCTTCGGGAAAGGAAGAAGAGAGAGTTAGAAATTGAGACCACAGATGGTTACTTGAAGCTGTCCCAGTCGGTGACCAAAACTACTCGACTGTCAACAATCACCAATGTGGAGGAGTCGACCTATCGCTCAAATGACGAGGTCATGATTGAGTCGACACGTCACTCTGAAACCACAGAGGTCGATCCAGATGTAGTTATGGTCGATCAAGTCCTCATAGGCGACCTATGCCTCCAGATCGACAACAACTCGGGGGCCACCATGTTAGAGTCGAAACCTAACGGTTTATTTTATATCCGCAAGCGCACGGGCTATTGTAATATAGCGGGTGCAAGTACGAGTCGATCCCACAGAGACAGGGTTTACTTTGGTATAATTTTGTCTTTAGAAAATATAAAAAGGATTGGGGGGTAGATAAAATTTGTTTTTAGAATAGTAGAGAGCATAGACAGAAAATACTTTAATTGAATTCTTATAAAACGAAGCATTCTCGGGATTGGAAATCATACACATAATCTTATTCATCAAATTGTCATTGTCTTAGAAATAAAAGGTTTTCATAAAAAGCAAGGATGGTATGTTAAGCCTACACTATTTCGGGCTAGGACAATAGCGTTTGTATTCTTCACTAATTATGTTCTAACTGTTTGAGAAATCCGTTTATGTTTGATCCCGCCCTGTCACAAACGGGCATTCCGGCTTATCTCTAGCTGACCATAATTAGTAAGAATCCATTAAGGACGGAAGTTCAACATACTTTCCATTAAAGGAACATCCCTAGGCCATTGAACTACTCTCGTGATCAATGAACCTAGTTTCTTTATATGGTTCCGTCAATTGAGATTCTCCGCTAGGTACTTCTCTCAATTGGTGAATCATACAAATTGGATATCGCCAATAAGTAAGGCATTTAGAGAATAATATAAAGAAATTGTTTTAGATGAAGAAAGAAGACAAGACTAATCATTTTTTAGATGATGAATAAGCATGTTTTGAGTTTCCAACCCCAAGAATATGGGGGATTACTCACAAGCCATTTATAAAGTAAAAACAATTAAAATAAGAGATTGAGTAAGAGAGACTTATGATGAACAATTGCTGGAAATAATGCTTCTTTTATTGATCTTCTTCCAAAGTAACTTCAAGAACAAAGTAATGACTTGATCTTCAAATCTTCTTAGAAATTGATATCACAAGTATTTTGTGTTTTCTATCTATCAACTATCAGTATTTCTCTCTAATAATTCGTACTTAAGACTGATCTCTAGGGTCCTATTTATAAAAAGGAGGGAACTCTTCAATCGGGTGCAACCAAAAGGTGCCTTTACATCAGCGATCCACGATTTGCACGGCCGTGTCAAGGAAGTTGCACGGCCGTGTGACCCTTGGCGCCGGATTTGAATTCAAGCCTTGACACTTTGCACGGCCGCTCCTACTTTAGGCTGCACGGCCGCTCCGCCTGATGACACGGGCGCTCCCTCTTCAAGACACGGCCACTCCATATTTTAGGGCCAAAAGTGGCCTGAAAAATGCCAAGTGCACGGCCGCTCCATCTCTGCTGCACGGCCGCTCTTACTGGTTTTCAACTAGGAGTGCTTATTTGCTTGGTGTCCCTTCATCTTTTTGGACCAAAATGTCCATGTATCCTTTGTATATATAAAATGACCCTAAAACCTGTCTAAAAAGGCAAGAAATATACCAAAAGCGTAAAATCTAGAAAATAAGGAAAAGAAACTAAAAAGTATAAGAAATGAAATGAGAAATGATGTTTTATGCTATAAAAAGTATATAAAAATGAGGATAAATGACTATATAATAGTCACTTATCAAACTCCCCCACACTTAAACCTTTGCTTGTCCCCAAGCAAACTTATAATGAAATATGGGGAGGGAGAAAAATATGATTTGATCCCTCAGAAATAAAGTAGCAAGCCCTTAAATGCCTTGTAGATAATGCCTTTTATCTATCTACTCATATTTTGAATACCTTTAAAAATTTATTTAGGAAGAAATATTTTAGGGACATTTAAAAGAGATAAGATGCAAGACAATAACCTAGTATAGCATATATAGAATTTTGATCAAGTAAAGCATGCTAGAAGGAAGAATTTTCTTGGTAGAAAAAGCCATCACTTTTTAGAGTGATTTTTTTTTTTTTTAGAAAAGATGAATTTTATTTCTTTAAGATGTACAAGAAAAGGTATAGACATTTATTCACAATTTAGAAGTTCCGAAGATTTGCATTACATTCTTGAATCACAAGGGTGAAGAATGGGTGATGGTAGTGGAAAAATCTCGTCAAAGTCAAACAAATTTATCTCATTTTTGTACGTGTTATATTTTTGCAAAAGTCCTACGTTATTCTTGATCCTTTCAAGTAGGAGACATTGTGGTCGCGAGCCCCATGTTCCTAATACTTAGATCAAGAATACTTTTGGATATTATTTCCGTTTTGGCAAGGAAGCATCGTCGCAGCGAACGCCGTGCCCCGAGTTACTTAGGAGATAATTTCTTTTTGCTTTTGGTGATCATTGTCACTCTTTTTTTATTAATAAGATAAAAGTGTTTTTTTCTTTGACTTGATTTGAAAATGGAAAGATGGAATTTATGAAAGGGTGTGATTCAAGGGATGCAAACAAAAAGGTGCTTCTAAAAAGGGAATAAAATATCTAATAAAGATAAAAAATGTACAAACTTAAAGGAATATATTCAAAAATTTAAATATATAACCAAGCATAAAAGAATTCCTTTCTAATCAAATGCATTTTCTTGATGAGATTCTATATTGTGCTATACTAACTTATGAGGCTTTCAATTATTTCCTAAAAAGATCCCTTATACTTTTCCTTTTTATAAATTTCTAAGTGTATAGAAAATATGAGAGGAAAGATAAAGGCATTTATACTAAGGCAATTGGCAAGCATAATGATAATGATTTTTGATCATCATAGGGATTTTTTTTTTTTTTTTTTTTTTTTTTTTTTTTTTAATTACTATTATACAAGCATAAAAGAGAAAAAAAAAATGCAACTAAGTTAAAAAAAAGAAAAAATTATACTAGAAAGCGATTAAATCTATCCTAGAAAGCAAGTAAATTTTAAAAACTAGAAAGCGAAAAATAACTAGAAAAATAAAAGGATAGATTTACCCCCCCACACTTGAAATGAACATTGTCCTCAATGTTTCAAGGAACAATGCCAAATCCCGGGAGGGTAGAGAAAAAAAAAAAAACTTACTAAAATGGTGGTGGTGGTGGTGGAAAGTTGTCCCAATAGTTTGCCCCATAGTTGTAAATGTCGTCAATCCTTCCTTGAGCATATTGAATACGACCATCCATTTGGCCGAGTTGTTGAAGGATTTGAGCATTTTGCTCAAGCAATTGACCTTGTTGGGCAAACATTTGATCGAACCTTTGGTAAAAGTCGGGTGGCAATGGGGCTTGATTCTCTTCTTCTTCTTCTTCTTGATCTCCTCCTCCAATAGCATTTGGGAATATCCAAGTCTCGGGATCTCTTATCCGGATGGTGGGGAGATTATTACTTGGGAGTACAATGTAGGGCGTTTTATCCGCTCCTACTAACCAATTATACTCATTATTCCCCCTCACCGAAATGAGTTGCATAGTTCGAAGAGTTGGAATATCCAGTTTTGTTGACCCTCTCACTTCAACCCACTCATTTGGAATTTCAAAATTGAAGTGTTTGGCAAAAAGGGTAACTATACCCCCCATATGAATTTCTCCATTAAAGGTGGGAGAAACAATGTCACCAATCAACTCAAAGAAGAAATTACAAAGGTTCATCCTTCTTCGCTCCCAAACAAAACACCATAAAACAAACAACTCCTTTCTATTCACGGTTCCCTTATCTTCCCTAGCAAAGAGGGTACAAGCGAACATCCTATGAATGAGGCGGATGGATGGGTGAATGATAGAAGAAGCTTTGGCACTTCGGGAAGTATAGGATGGAAGGCCGGTAATTTGATTCCAAAAAATAGTCTCATTGTATTCAATGGGCATGTCGGGAAAAGACTCTGTTTGGAAAGACAACCCCAAGATTCTACTAATCTCAGCCCCGGTCAAATGAAGCTCTCTACCACCCAAGCGAAAATCCAAATGGAATTGATTAAAAACTCTCCCTGTCACTCTACAATTTTCCTCCACAATTTTCACCTTTAAAGTACTCAAAAATTCTAAGGTAAGGACCTCATAGGTTTTCTCATGTCTTTGAAGGAAGACATCGGACCTCATTCCCATAAAAAGGGTAAGAGCGTCCCCATAAAGTCCTAATGCTCTCAAGGCAAGCCTATCAGGAAATTGGGTTGGCCTAATCCTTTTTGAACTCAAGGCAACAAAACGTGCCGTCTCCCTCGGAGTTCTAAAATCAATCCCCAAAGTGTTGAGAGTAGGATTCAAGTTAGAGGAAGAACCTTGCTCTTTTCGAGACTTCTTTGTTACTCTCTCTGACCTTTCCTTTCCCTTTGGTAGCCATTTATCTCACAACCAGAAAATTTGAAAGACAAGAGAGGTGAAGGAGTTCTTACCCGAAGAAATCGCTGAATAAACCCAAAATCTTTGATGCCCAGCCACTGAAATGTCCAAGAGCTTCCTCCTTAACCTTAATCTTGAGCAATCCCTTGAATTTTATGAAATGGGTGAAGGGTTTTGGTATTTTCGGAATTGGGGTTTTAGGAGGGTTTTGGACTGATTTTGATGGTGGAGAAATGGTTGAGTGATGGATTTGAGGATGATTGAGGGTTGTAATGTGGGTTAGAATGGTAGGAAGATGGGTATTTATGGTAGATGGGGCGGAGGTTTTGATGGAGAAGGATTGAAGAAGGAGTAAATGAGGAGGAGGGGGAAAGGTGCGTCTTTTGGTGAAACGACGCAACTCCCGGACGTCTTGCACGGCCGTGTTAAGGAACTTGCGCGGCCGTGTCCCTTTTCGAGTCAACACATCCCAACTCGATATGAACCGCACGCGCCGCTCCAAGAAGAGCCGCACACGGCCGTGCGAACTGAACTTCACCACTTTTTAAATCTTTTTCCCTATAAAATAAAGTTAGCACAAACAAATATGATAAAACAAAATAAAATAAAATAAAATAAAAATAAAAATAAAACAAAAATAATCCATCGGTTACCATCCCGATGATGCTTGTTTTAGGTCCTTAGCTTGACCCCTTCCCGGTAGTAGGAGATGCATGATACTTGGTTGGCCTTTTGTCATTGACAACTTGCCATTGCAATCCTTCCGGGGTAATGAGTATCTTCTGCGGTAGACATTTCTTCCATCCCGACTTCTTGGGTAGAAATGGTGACCTATAGTCTTTGCACTTTCGAAAACTCGAAGTGACCTCCGTCTTTGTTCTTTTTGACTTTTTCACTGCATTGTTAGTCTTAGGACATGCAGAAATATCTAATATATCATTACAAATCAAAGGTTCATTATTTATAGGATCATTTTTTATTTCTTCCTTTGATTTTGTTTCCTCACCCTTTAGATCTTCTTCACTAGGAATCCAATTTTCTTCGCTAGGGGTGTAGGTCTCTTCAATTGGGGTCCAATCTTCTTCACTAGGAGTATAGGCCTCTAAATAGGGATCTTCGAGAACTGGCCTATGCATACTAAATTCGACCCTTTCTTTCCCTATATTTAGGGAAAATGTGCCATTTTTCACATCTATGATTGCCCCCGCAGTGGCAAGAAATGGCCTTCCTAAAATGACGGGAATATAATGGTCTTCCGCCATATCCAAAATAACAAAGTCGACAGGGATGATTAAGTTCCCTACTCGACAAGGCAAATTTTCCATAATACCAACGGGGTATTGAACGGATCGGTCTGCCAATTGGAGAGTTATGGTTGTGGGTCTAAGTTCCCCTATACCAAGCTTCTCGCTAACCGATAATGGCATTATACTGACGCTTGCTCCTAAGTCAAGGACAGCGTTATCTATGTTTATTCTGCCAACACAACAAGGAATGGTGAATGTACCTGGATCCTTTAATTTTGGAGGGTCTTTATTTTGCAAGACGGCGCTCACCTCCTCCGCTAACATAACATTCTTATTTTCTTTTAGCCTTTCTTTTTCTTCTATTAATTTTTTTAAAGGTTTAACGGCTAAAGGCATATCTTCATCCTTCCTAAAATAAGGAATGTTAACATTAATGGCATCCAAGTTATCAAGGAATTCATCATAATCCTTGCCTTCTTCTTTAGGGGATTCCGTCCCCAAACTAGTCTCAATCACTGGAGGGATTGGACTGTGATTATTTCTAGGGCATTCATTCTTCTTTTCTTGCTCATCCCTAGTTTCTACCACATTAACTTGCTCATTTGGCCTTTGAGGTTGACCGGGAAGACTCCCTTGTGGTCTATTCAATGGGGTAGCCTGTTGAGCTTGTTGGGTTTCTAGCATCTTATTATGCGCTGCCAAGTTATCAAACCTAGCATTTAACAATTTAAAACATTCCCTAAATTCATTATTGATCTTTTCTTGGGAATTTTTATTTTCCACTACGAAATCCATTATAAGATCTAATTTAGATTTAGGGGGAAAGGTACTTGCATTGTTGTTGAAATTCTTAGGTGCAAACCCCAATGGTTGTGTAGATGATTGCGGGTTAAGAACGTTGTTATTCTTATAGGAAAAATTGGGGTGATTCCTCCACTCGGGATTATATGTATTAGAATACATCCCCCCTTTTTGCCCAAAAGAATTAACGAAGTTCACTTGATCGTTAGAAGTAACGTCAAGCAACTCGCAGTTATCCGTACTATGTGAGTTAGACCCACATAGTTCGCATAACACATTTACACTAGCAATGGGATTGACATTAAGATTTTCAAACTTTTTCAAAAGCATGTCAACTTTAGAGGAGAGAAGAGTAACTGCATCAATATTATATTTACCGGGCGTACCTTGTTGTTGCTCCCTCTCGTTTGACCATTGGTAATGGTTCAATGCAATGTTTTCAATGAGGTCGTACGCCTCATCTACTCCTTTGTTCATCAAAGCTCCTCCTGCAGCGGCATCAATGGTCTCTCTTGTTTTAAAAATGAGACCGTTGTAGAAGGTGTGAACAATCAACCACTTTTCAAGCCCGTGGTGGGGGCACATTCTGAGAAGTTCCTTGTACCGTTCCCATGCATCATACAAAGTTTCACTATCTGTTTGACGAAGTTAGTGATCTTTGTTCGTATCTGAGCGATCTTGCTTGGCGGGAAAAATCGACCAAGGAAAGCTTCTTGAATCTGGTCCCATGTTGTCAATGAATTTAGGGGGACCGAATTCAACCATTGTTTCGCCTTATCCTTGAGAGAAAATGGAAAAAGGCGCATCCGAATCGCTTCTACCGTAACACCTTGAATACGTGTAGTATCACAATATTCAAGAAATGTTTGGATGTGTAGATGGGGGTCTTCGAAGGCGTTGCCTGTATTGGTTATTCATAACCATATGCAATAGTTGCGGCTTTATTTCGAAGTTTGCCGCTCCGGCATTCGGCACAACTATAGGGGATCTAGTTCCCGGGGTACTTGGGTTAACAAAGTCCCGTAGGGTCCTAGCAGGTGTTTGCGGTTCTCCGTCCATGTGTTTTTGTAGGGCTTCTCTAAATCTTCTTAATCTTTCGTGAAAGCTTCTTTCGGGTTCCGGATCAAAGTTGTCAACAAATGTCCGAGACCGTTTCATAAACTACAAGAAAAACACTTGAAGAGAAATTAAACGCATAGCAGTTATAGGATAGGAAAGCAAAATAGTAAAAACAAAAACTAAAAATTTGTAGTAAAGACAAAAATAAAAGTAAACCGTTGTCCCCGCAACGGCGCCAAAAACTTGTTAGAGTCGAAACCTAACGGTTTATTTTATATCCGCAAGCGCACGGGCTATTGTAATATAGCGGGTGCAAGTACGAGTCGATCCCACAGAGACAGGGTTTACTTTGGTATAATTTTGTCTTTAGAAAATATAAAAAGGATTGGGGGGTAGATAAAATTTGTTTTTAGAATAGTAGAGAGCATAGACAGTAAAATACTTTAATTGAATTCTTATAAAACGAAGCATTCTCGGGATTGGAAATCATACACATAATCTTATTCATCAAATTGTCATTGTCTTAGAAATAAAAGGTTTTCATAAAAAGCAAGGATGGTATGTTAAGCCTACACTATTTCGGGCTAGGACAATAGCGTTTGTATTCTTCACTAATTATGTTCTAACCGTTTGAGAAATCCGTTTATGTTTGATCCCGCCCGTCACAAACGGGCATTCCGGCTTATCTCTAGCCGACCATAATTAGTAAGAATCCATTAAGGACGGAAGTTCAACATACTTTCCATTAAAGGAACATCCCTAGGCCATTGAACTACTCTCGTGATCAATGAACCTAGTTTCTTTATATGGTTCCGTCAATTGAGATTCTCCGCTAGGTACTTCTCTCAATTGATCGAATCATACAAATTGGATATCGCCAATAAGTAAGGCATTTAGAGAATAATATAAAGAAATTGTTTTAGATGAAGAAAGAAGACAAGACTAATCATTTTTTAGATGATGAATAAGCATGTTTTTGAGTTTCCAACCCCAAGAATATGGGGGATTACTCACAAGCCATTTATAAAGTAAAAACAATTAAAATAAGAGATTGAGTAAGAGAGACTTATGATGAACAATTGCTGGAAATAATGCTTCTTTTATTGATCTTCTTCCAAAGTAACTTCAAGAACAAAGTAATGACTTGATCTTCAAATCTTCTTAGAAATTGATATCACAAGTATTTTCAGTGTTTTCTATCTATCAACTATCGCATTTCTCTCTAATAATTCGTACTTAAGACTCGATCTCTAGGGTCCTATTTATAAAAAGGAGGGAACTCTTCAATCGGGTGCAACCAAAAGGTGCCTTTACATCGCGATCACGATTTGCACGGCCGTGTCAAGGAAGTTGCACGGCCGTGTGACCTTGGCGCCGCATTTGAATTCAAGCCTTGACACTTTGCACGGCCGCTCCTACTTTAGCCGCACGGCCGCTCCGCCCGATGACACGGGCGCTCCTCTTTCAAGACACGGCCACTCCATATTTTAGGGCCAAAAGTGGCCTGAAAAATGCCAAGTGCACGGCCGCTCCATCTCTGCTGCACGGCCGCTCTGACTGGTTTTCAACTAGGAGTGCTTATTTGCTTGGTGTCCCTTCATCTTTTTGGACCAAAATGTCCATGTATCCTTTGTATATATAAAATGACCCTAAAACCTGTCTAAAAAGGCAAGAAATATACCAAAAGCGTAAAATCTAGAAAATAAGGAAAAGAAACTAAAAAGTATAAGAAATGAAATGAGAAATGATGTTTTATGCTATAAAAAGTATATAAAAATGAGGATAAATGACTATATAATAGTCACTTATCACACCACCACCACCAGTGAGGTTGCAGACAAGTTGGATGACATGATAGCTGAGGAAGCTCCACATTTGGGGGCCGAGGAGAGACACAGGGTTAGAGAAATAATCATTGAGACTCTGCAATTCAGGGATGGACCAGAGCTAGAGGCTGTGGACGAGCTAGAGTCAATAATCACCAACCCTTCTTACCCCGACCAAAAAATTCAAATTGGAAAGCAGCTATCTGTTGAGGAGCGAGCAGAAATCATTGAGCCACTCAAGGAGAGTAATGACGTCTTCGCATGGAGAGTAGAGGACATGAGGGGAATCAAGGAAGAGGTCGCCGTTCACAGACTTGAAGTTAACCCGACCATAAAGCCTAGACCCCAAAAGTTGAGAAGTTTTGCTCGCGACAAGGAAGATGCTATAAAAACTGAGGTACAAAAACTTTTGAGTGCAGGGATAATCAAGGAGGCCACTCATACAACGTGGTTGGCCAACGTGGTCATGGTGAAGAAATCAAATGGCAAATGGCGGATGTGTGTCGACTTCACCACTCTCAACCTTGCTTGCCCAAAGGATGACTATCCTCTTCCTGAATCGACAAGCTAGTCGATTCCATTCTGGTCACTCAACCCTCGCTCCTCGACGCTTACTCGGTGGTACCACCAGATTAAGATGCATGAGGACGACATAGTCAAGACGGCATTTCAAGCGGCTGGAGGCATCTACTGCTACAACATGATGCCATTTGGTTTGAAGAATGCGGGTGCAACCTATCAGAGAATGGTGAACAAAGTCTTTGCTTCTCAAATTGGCCGAAATATGGAGGCTTACGTTGACGATATGGTCATCAAAACTAAGGCCGGACGTCACGTAGTCGACCTAAAAGAAACATTCGCCAATTTGCGAGCAAACGACATGAAGCTCAATCCCAGCAAGTGTGTCTTTGGAGTTGCAGCTGGCAAGTTCCTGGGATTTATGGTATCTCAACGAGGCATAGAGGCTAATCCGGAGAAGATAAAGGCCTTAGTCGACATGAAGGCTCCCACCAGTATCAAAGAAATGCAACGACTTAACGGGAGAGTGGCAGCTCTTGGTCGCTTCATATCTAAGTCAGCAGAGAGGTCTCTCCCCTTCTTCAAGGCCTTGAGGGGGACGAAAAATTTTGAATGGACGACTGAATGTCATTCGTCGTTCCGACAGCTGAAGGATTACCTCGCTACTCCACCTCTCCTGAGTAGCCCGACCACTGGTGAAACCTTATTTGTGTATCTGTCCGTAGGAGACAAGTCGGTTGCAGCAGTCTTGATCAGAGAAAAGGAAGGGCTTCAAAAGCCAGTATACTACATCAGTAAAGCCTTATCAGATGTGGAGAGCAGGTACTACAATGCAGAAAAGGTCGCCTATGCTCTAGTCGTAGCTTCAAGGAAGCTACGAGCTTATTTCTTGGCTCACCCTATTGTGGTACTGACCAATGCGCCCTTGAAAAAGATATTGCACAAGCCGGAGAGTTCAGGTCGATTGCTCAATTGGTCAATTGCTCTTACTGAATTTGACATTGAATATCGACCTCGAAAGGCACTGAAGGCTCAAGCTCTAGCAGACTTCTTGGTCGAGCTTACGTTCACCAAGGAAGATGATGAGCAGCGAGTCCCAAAGGAGAAGGCCAAAGGAAAAGAACACGAGTTCCAGCCCACCATTACTCTACCCGACGATTGCTGGAAGGTTTACTCGGATGGATCAGCAACCAAAAGTGTTAGTGGAGCTGGGATTGTCTTGATCGATCCAGAGTCTGGAACCGTGTACGAAGAATCACTAAGGTTCAAGTTTGATGCTTCCAACAACCAAGTTGAATATGAGGCCTTGATAGCAGCTATAGAATATGCCAAGTGTTTTGGAGCAACTAAAATCATGGCTTATTGTGATTCCCAACTGATAGTCAACCAGGTCAGAGGCGAGTACGAGGTGCTTAGTTCCACGTTGATTAAATACTGCGACCTGGTGAAGGAGCTAATAAAAGATTTGGAATTTTGGGAGATTCAGAGGATTGGAAGGGAAGACAACGAGCTAGCCGACCTCCTCTCGAAATTAGCCACTTCAGATGAACCACATGGTGAGCCCATCTCTTTCCTCAAAAATCCAGCTTATGAGAGGGTAAAAATTCAATGTGTAGATGATCCCTCGAGAAATTGGATTTATGAGAAGTGTTGGATCGAAGAAATGAAGGCGTACATAGAAAGTGGTGAGCTGCCTGATGACGAGAAGAAAGCTCGAGCAATCAAAAAGAAAGCTCCGAGATACGTCATTCAAGGAGGCAATCTGTTTAGAAGATCCTACACTCGACCATTGCTAAAGTGCATCCACCCTCAAGAGGTCGCCCTATTGATACATGAAGTACACAGTGGAATTTGTGGCGGACACCCGGGGGCCAGGACTCTTGCAGACAAGTTAATCACTTTGGGGTATTACTGGCCGCACATGAGAGCTGATACTCACAACTTTGTTCAACAATGTGATCAATGCCAAAGGTTTGCCAACTTACCTCATATGCCTACCACCGAGCAGACACCAGTAATTGCAACTTGGCCATTTGATATGTGGGGTGTCGACTTGATTGGACCCTTCCCTCCCGCCCGGGGAAATTGCAAGTATGTGATCGTCGCTATCGATTATTTCAAAAAGTGGGTTGAAGCCAAGCCATTAGCTCGTATCACAGAGGAGAATGCCATCAACTTCATTCATGACTTCATTTGGTGTCGGTTTGGTTTTCCTCGAGCTATAGTGTCCGACAATGGTTTACAGTTCTCCCAAACCTTCGAAGCAGAGATGAATCGAGTAGGAATCAAACATTGGAAATCCTCTGTCGCCTATCCCCAAGGCAACGGGCAAGCCAAGCCGAATAAACTTGTACTATCTTCGCTCAAGACAGGACTCGTAGGTCGACGCAATAATTGGTTGGACGAACTCCCCCTTGCTCTTTGGGCAGTTCGTACAACCACTCGGGGGCCTACGGGGGAAACCCCTTTTGCTCTCACATATGGATCTAAAGCCATGGCACCTGCAGAGCTCAGATTTCCTACTGCTAGAGTGACTTTCTTCAATCAAGAACAGAATGATATCAACAGATTGATCGACCTGGATCTGATCGACGAGAAGCGAGATACAGCCTACCTTCGAATGGTCAACTACAAGCAGCGAACTAAAAGTTACCACGACAAGAGGGTCAAGGCAAGGTCGTTCCAAGTGGGTGACTATGTACTAAGGAAGATCGAGGCAACAGGAAGGAGAACCCAACATAATAAGCTATCTCCTAACTGGGAAGGTCCCTATGTGGTTACTCGAGTCGTCAAGGAAGGAACTTACATGATAGCTCATCCTGGGGGAGAAGATTTGAAGCACCCTTGGCACGCCACTCACCTCGTCAGATATTACTTTTAGTTTCCAACTTTCAAGCTCAAAGTTTGTCCTAGTTCTAGTTTTCTATTTCGATGTAAGCATGTTTTACTTCAATGAAATTACAAGTTCTACTCGACCAAACATTGTACTACACGCTATGCAATAAGCTCGATTCTTAATCAGCTTTGTACCTCTAAGTGAGTTCGACTCTTAGTCAACTTCACTTCAACAAGCTCGACTCCCAGTCAGCTTAGTTCGAACGAGCTCGATTCTTAATCAGCTTTATTCTTTTAACAGGTCCGACTCAACGTCGACTTCGTTCTTATGAGCTCGATTCTTAATCAGCTTTATTCTTTTAACAGGTCCGACTCAACGTCGACTTCGTTCTTATAAGCTCGATTCTTAATCAGCTTTGTTTATTTAACAAGTCCGACTCTTAGTCGACTTCGTTCTAACAAACTCGACTCTTAGTCAGTCTGTTCTAGTTTAGCTCGATTCTCAATCAGCTTCACTCCTTAAAACAAGTCCGACCTAGGGTCGACTTTGTTCAAATGAGCTCGACCCCTGGTCAGCTTCGATGAGATTAACAGGATCGACTCTTAGTCAACCTTGTTACCAAAAGCCACAAGTCTGAGGTCGACTGAACCTTTACAGGACAAGTCGACCTTATTCTCAGGATGGCTCGTTGCCCTACTATATCTAACTCGACACTCACTTCAAAAGCATACAACATGCAGGAAAGAGAAGTCAGTTACGATTAAATATAAGTAAGTCTCCCAAATTGGGCCAAGACTTAGGCAAATAAAGTTATAAAGTATTATGCCTCCCAAAAAGCAGGGCCAAGGCATTCAAACAAGACAAAAGAGCAAAAAATTGTTTGGGGCTTGTCCATTACAATATCATTCACACAAAATCAAGGGGTCGGCTCGACATTTGCTTGCTCACCATCAGCAGCTCGACCTTCTTCGTCAATTCCTTGTTCCTGGGGATCCAGAGGTTTGCCCGACTCAGAATATACTCGCTGCTCAGCATCCTCCATCTCCTCTATATCCTCAGCATCCTCCATCTCCTGGAACACCACATCGAAGTTCCTGGGAGCGAGGGCAGGAGCAACCCAAGGTTCACACCCATCCTCCTGATCTTCTTGGGCAATGAAAGCAAGGTCGTTTTCGGTATAAGGAACGATTGAGTGGCCGACTCGAGCTGTCATATCATATTGAGGCTCGTGGGCCCATCGAACTAATTGCTCCAAAGAGATGTCAGAGGAGGGATCAACCAAAGCTCGGCGTGCCATATGGCGTTTGCCTAAATCCAAAAAATCCCTGGCCTTAGCAACAACAGAGTTGTAATAGTCATCTCCATCCTTAAATTTTGCAACGGCATCTTCAGCAGCCTTCTTGGTAGCGGTTTGGAGGTCTCCTTGCCATTTCACCCGAGCCCGCCGGTGATCCTCATTTAGCTCGATTAAGAAATTGTCCTTATCCTTCAAAAGCTGGGAAATCGTCGCCAGCTCTGTCTTGGTCTTCTCGAGCTCCTTTTTCTCAGCATCTCTCTCCGACTCCACCTCCTTGAGTTTGGACTCCGCAACTTCAAGATCCGACAAAGCCTTCTTCTTTACCAGCTCCTGAGCATCAAACGAACTGTCGAGATCATTATATTGTTCTTTAAGATCAGCCAACTCTTGAGCTTTCTTGGAGTAATCATGTAAGGCTTGCCTCTCCCTCTGTGAGGAACAATTTGTTGCCCAAGGACGGAGGCCCAATTTAACTCAACTGCTTTTTCGCTATTTTCGCTGGAGATTCTCAGAGTTTGAAGACGATAAGAATTCGAATCTGAAGGGAATTCTGAGTATTTATATTTTCCTAAATTTGGAAAGGAAAAAGAAATTCAAAATTGGTTTTCCAAAATTAAAATCCGAAGCAGTTTTCGAGAAAGACTACCAAGCGTCAGAATAGTAATCATTGCTGAAAAGCGGCGCTCCTTCATCCCTGACCGTTCATCGCCGACGTCCAGGATCATGCCACGTCATTCTAGTCGACTAAAGTATCAATACGAGTAGCGACCTGTAAGTAAAGCAATTCTCATCAAAGTTTTTCTTAACTTCCAAGCCGACAAAGTCAACTCGAAAGTTGGGGGCCACTGAACATACCAAAAGTGTCGAGTTGGGCCAAGCGGGTAAAGCCCAATCACAGACAGTCTTGACTCCCACATTCTCAAGGATCCTGGCCCAATCAGAGTAAGGCCCAAAGCCCATCTCAAGCATCAGTCGACTAAGTCCATGGTCCGACCTAATAGGTCCCGACCCAACTTAGTCCGACCTCACTATCCAAGCTCTAATTCGGGTACGAACCATGCTCTACCCGCCAGTCAGGTCGACCATTCCACAAATGACGACCTCGACCTAACCACCAAGTGTCGACCTAACAGATGTGGACGCACATGGGTCAAATCTTTCCATAACAGCATCCCTATAAATCAGGGACGGTTACAGGCACGTTCTCAGGACCATAACCGCCACTATAATTTCGGAGCTCATGTAGCACCACCAAAAATACACCACTACTGCCTATAAATACTTCATCACTACCAAACGGTGAAAGGTAACTGCCATTTTGTTATTTGAATTCATTATTCAATACATTTTGAGCTATATACACCGTTATCTTACTCTCACGCCCGAGCGTCTTCGCCGGAGACACATCCGGCTAGTCGTGGGTTCTGATTTCAGGTCAAGAAGCCAGGTGATTGGTCCTGCCACGTGGAGGATTACTGATAAGCACAATTCCTGCAGCATCAAGAACTGTCCCCTCCTCTCTAATTCTTGCTGTCATTATGTTTTGATGTATAGATTAGATAAAGTAAGATGTTATGAGCTTTGAGTTCTCTTGCACAAAGAGAATGATGTTTCACCCTTGAAACTGTTAATTGACTACAAAAATAAAGGAGGGGGTTGCAATTCTCTTCAACTAGGTTTTTTTTAATAAACTAGATTGACTCACGTGCGATGCACGGGGCATTACAGTATATTCAAAAGAAAAAAATTGAACTAAAATAAATTAAAAAATCAATTCGTTTATACATTATGAAATAATTCCTTAAAAGACTACATTGTCAATACATAAAAATTAGAAAACAATAAAATAGGAATAAAACAAAAATCATAAGGAATATGCATTTCTCCATATACAATTCTGTAGTATTTTATCATTTAAAAAAGTAAATAAAACACACGAATCACATACGAAATAAGTTATTGAAATTAGTAAAAAAATGTGAAGTTTGAAAATTTAGTTAAAAAAAGATGATATTTTATTTCTTTTTGATAAAGAGAATTTTTTAAATAAAAATAAAAGATTTGTTCATACCAAAAGGATAGTACAGTTATCTAAAAATTAATATCATTCTTTTTCAAATGAAAACTTTTCATTAAGTCATGCTCGTACATCTAAAAAATTATGTCATATTTATTTACATTAATTCATTATGAACATAATTATGATATTTATTTTCAATGTAACTTATTTAATTTTAATGAGAAAAATAAAAATCCTAAAAATACTAACAATTTCGTTAAATGAAAAGAAATTTCCCCAAACCCCTCACTTCCTAATCAAACCCAACCCACTTCTTCCTCTCTCTCTTTTAAAATACAAATTTATACTATCTTTATTTCTTATAATATTGACATATACTTCAATCAAAATTTTAAAAATGATGGCCATCTTTTCCGATATTCGTCTTTGTAAATACACAATATTTTGAGACAAATAGAAAAATCGACAAATTTATTAATACTTTATTTACTATGCTTCAAAGATTTTTTTTTAAAAAAAAAAATTAAATAAATTGTTTGATAAATCGAACTAATGTAAACACAATAACTATACTACCCCATCTCTCTTATTAGAAACCAAAACCCACATTCATTACAAAAATCCAAATTCAACATCATTTCAATTCATCATCCTATACCCCACCACTTTTATTTTATTTTATATTTTTTATTTTTATGATCAGTAAAATTATTATTATTATTATTATTATTATTATTATTATTATTATTATTATTATTATTATTATTATTATTATTATTATTATTATTATTATTATTATTATTATCATTTATAATTAAAAATAAATACTTCACAATTTTAATTTTTACTAAAAATATATTGAAAAAAAAACAAAAATTAACAAAAGATAATTAAGAAATTTATATTTAAAAAAAGAGAATTTCTTTTTCTCAATCCAAATCAAATGAAAGAAGTCTCTATTTAAAGAGAAATTTTTTATGAATTTGGTGAAAAAAAAAAGTAAAAAAAAAAAATTTATTAGTATAAAATAATCGAGGGTTAAGAAAACAGATGTAAAAAAATTGAAAATTCGGCCAGCCAATCAAAGGGCTACACGTGTCAAAATTCTTAAAAAATAAAAGGAAAAAAAACCTGCATAAACGCATCGTTGTCGGCGCATGAAGTACACGCGCCAGAGAAATGTCGAAATTGGCCTTGCACAAACGGACGACACGTGCCCAATGTTAACAAAAAAAAAATACCCCTAATGCATTCACGCGCCTCTTTAGGCCCGTATAATTTACGGCTCTCATAATTTTAACCAATAAAAAAATAAGAAACAAAATAAAACATTTACTATCCACTTTATTTGGGTAATTGTTCATAGATTTTCAATCCTAACCGAGTAACTACAAATGTGCCCTCGGTTATTTTAAAACTTATGCAAGTATTTTTATATATATAGAGAGAGATAGCGATTTATAACTAATTCTTTTATGCTTATTTCTAAAACTATATTATATTCACTTCTAATATGAGATTTAAATTAATGAAAAAATTAAACCAAGAAACTAATATGACTTTTAAGTGCTACATAAAAAAGAGTAAAGAAGACAAAAAAAATTCACTACTATTCTCCGATATATATATTGAAAATTTTCACTAAAAATAAATTGAAAAATTAGCAAAGCGTGATTAAGAAATTTATATTTAAAGAAGTGGGAATTTTTTTTCAACATCAAATGAAAGAAGTCTCTATTTATAGAGAATTTTTTATAATATTTTTGTGTAATTTTTTTTTAAAAAATAATTAATTTATTACAAAATAAATTTTTTAATACTAAAAATATTATTATTATTATTATTATTATTATTATTATTATTATTATTATTATTATTATTATTATTATTATTATTATTATTATTATTATTATTATTATTATTATTATTATTATTATTATTATTATCATCATCATTTATAATTAAAAAAATACTTCACCCTTAATTAATTTCACTAAAAAGAAAGTGAAAATTTAGCAAATGATAATTAAGAAATTTATATTTAAAAAAGATAATTTTTTTCTGTGTCCAAATCAAGTGAAAGTAGTCTCTATTTAAAGAGGGAAAAAATTTATGAATGTTGGTGTAATTTTTTTTTTAAAAAATAATTTATTATAAAATAATTGAGGTCAAAGAAATCGGATTAAAAAAAATCCGAAATTCATCCAGCCAATCAACGGGCGACACGTGTCAAAAAAAAACTACTTCAATCAAAATTTTAAAATTGATGACCATCTTTCCCGATATTCGTCTTTATTAATACTTTATTTACTATGTTTTAATTTTTTTAAATAAAAAAAAATAAATTGTTTGATGTATCGAACTAAAATAAACTCAATAACCATATTACCCCTTCCAACTCATTCTCCTATACCCCATCACTTTCATTTTATTTTATATTTTTATTTTTATAATTAGTGAAATTATTATTAATATCATTATCATTTATAATAAAAAAAATTCACACTTAATTAATTTTGACTAAAAAACATATTGAAAAATTAACAAAGGATAATTAAGAAATTTATATTTAATTTTTTTTTCTGTGTCCAAATCAAATGAAAATAGTCTCAATTTGAAGATAAAAAGAAATTATGAATTTTGGTATAAAAAAATAATTAAAAAATTAATTTATTATAAAATAATTTAGGTAAAAGAAATGGGTGAAAAATAAAAAACCTAAATCCAACCAGCCAATAGGAGCATGCCAAGTGTCCAAACCAAAAATAAATAAAATTAGCTTCCTTCTTCACTTCCTTCTTCACGCGCCGTTGTCGGGGCTTGTCGTCCACTCGCCTGAGAAATGTCCAAAATGCCCTTAATCCAACGGACGACACGTGTCCAAACTTCCAAAAAATAAAAAATAAAAAATTTTAAACCCAATCACAGCTTGTAGTACGGTCATCATGTTAATGTCAGAAATTCCCTCCATCGAATTACCTCCACGTGTCGAAATAAATAAGAATTAAAAAATAATATTCCAACACCTACCACACGCCTGCTTATGCGCATGTCTGGAACGCTCTTTAAGCGGCCAAATATCAGTATGTCACGTGAATGTGTTGAAGGATTATTTTTATTTATGGAACATCGTGAAATGAGTAACTTGCCCCTCATTTTTCCTTTAATAGTCGCAATCTTCCGTTATATATCGTGAGGGAAAGAAATATACTCCCTCCGTTCACTTACATAGTTCACAGTTACTGTTTACGCGTGAATTAAGGAAAAAAATAATGATATAAATGTTGTGAGTGTAAAAGTAAAATAGGAGAGAGAATGAGTGGAGGAAATAGTAAATTATAATGGTGTTGTGAGTATTAAAATAATGTAGGAGAGAGAATGAGTGGGGTAGGGTTAATATTTTAATAATAAAAACTTTCCATTTTAGGTAAAAAAAAAAACAAAGTGTGAAGTATGTATTTGGACGCCCAAAATAGAAAGTGTGAAGTATGTAAGTGGACGGAGGGAGTAGATGTTAAATAACCCTATATACTTTATAAATATACAATGATCTCGTTTCTACATATTGAACACCATTTCAACTCATCATTCTATACCCCATCACTTTTATTTAATTTATATTCTTTATTTTTATTTTTAGCATAATTATTATTATTATTATTATTATTATTATTATTATTATTATTATTATTATTATTATTATTATTATTATTATTATTATTATTATTATTATTATTATTATTATTATTATTATTATTATTATTATTTATAATTAAAAAAACTACTTCACACTTAAATAATTTGAATATTCTTTATTAAGAAATTTATATTAAAAAAAAAGGAATTTTTTCCTTTGTCCAAATCAAATGAAAGAAGTTTCTATTTAAAGAGAAAAAAAATTATGAATTTTGTTGTAAAAATAAATTATAAAAAAAATAATTTAATACATAATGAACATACCAAAAGTGTCGAGTTGAGCCAAACGAATAAAGCCCAATCACAGACAACCTTGACGCCCACATTCTCAATGAAGCTAGCCCAACCAGAGCAAGGCCCAAAGCCCATCTCAAGTATCCGTCGACTAAGTCCATGTCCGACCTATCAGGTCCCGACTTAACTTAGTCCGACCTCATGATCCATACTACAATTCGGGTACGAACCATGCTCTACCCGTCAGTCAGGTCGACTATGCCTTAAATGGCAACCTCGACCTAATCCACAAGCGTCAACCTAGCAGGCGAATGTACGTGAAGTCAAACCTTTCCATAACCGATTCCCTACGAATCAGGAGCCGTTATAGGACACGTTTACATTACTTGTAACTGTCCCTAAAATCTCGGAGCTCATGTAGCACCACCAAAAATACAACGGTCATCCACTATAAATACATCATCACTACCAACGGTGAAAGGTAACTGCCATTTTGTTATCTGAATTCATTATTCAATACATTTTGAGCTATATACAACCGTTATCTTACTCTCACGCCCGAGCGTCTTCGCCGGAGACACATCCGGCTAGTCGTGGGTTCTGATTTCAGGTCAAGGAGCCAGGTGATTAGTCCTGCCACGTGGAGGATTACTGATAAGCACAATTCCTGCAGCATCAGTTTGGTTCCATTGCCGGGAACTGTGCTTTAGCTTGACCTCGAAGATCTCATCAACCTACAACAATGGTAACCCCAGACGGGCATGTGACAGAAGCTTCTGATGAACTCAATGAGGTGAATGCCAACACCAACGCAGATTTCAACACCAATGCTGAAAACGCAAATCTGCCTCCTCCCCCACCAAATCGCCCTCATGGTAGAGCAACACGCTCTACCAGTGTTGTTGATGGCAGGGGATTGCCAGATACGAGAAGGGGGAAAAGACACATGGAGGGACAAGGAGCTCCACCTCCCCCTAAGCGTCCAACTGCTCAGGTGAATGTTGGAAATAGGGCAGGTCCCTCATCCAACCCATTGAGCAGGAAGGAAATGTTATTGGAGCGAGCCCAGATTTTGGCCGAGCTATTGGCAATAGAGGAGGCTGAGAAGGCGGATATAAGATCAGAGAGGGTGGCTCCCTCTCAAACCTCAAACAGGCAGCAGGCCAGGAGTGTTAGGCCCAATGAGGGTGTGGGTCAAAATGCTGATCAAAGGATGGTAGTCCGACCTCAATCGCCTGTTCATGTTCCGAGTAATGACTTAAGGGCTAGCCTCACCAGGAATAGGGAGCAGGAGGCTCAATCAGATTTGAGGACACACTTAACCGCCAATAGAAACAGACGTGTTTCCCCTGCCCGAACACAAAGATCAGGATCCCATAGAGACAGGAATGGGCGCAGGTCGCCTATAGGAGACGAGAGGCGCAGGTCGCCACTCGGGGGTAATAGGCGCAGGTCGCCTACCCGAGATGATAGGCGCAGGTCGCCACAAAGGAATGACAGGCAAAGATCTCCAGTTCGTTCGGAAAGAGCTCCTTCCCACAGAGACAGGAGAAACAGACAAATGACTCCACCCAGAAGCGAGGGCCAAAGGTCGAATGCTATTCCCCCTGTTGGAGAGGACAGACCTGATGCTAGGGAGTGGCTCCAGTGGAAGAGAAAGTTCGAACAATGGGAGGAAGAGAAGAAAAAGGATACTGGAAAGGTTGAACGAGTTGACTTTGCTCTTCGACCTCTATCCAAGGAGATGAGAGACAGTCGATCTCCTCCTAGCTTTCGCATTGCCCCTATTGGAAAAGTACTCGGGGGCAACCAATGCCAAGAATCACATAGCACACCTGGAAGCCACGATGTGTTTTGTCGCCAATGAGGACGACAATATGTGCAAAGCCCTCATAAGCACACTCACAGGGGCAGCCTTGACATGGTTCAATGGTTTGGCGGCTGGTAGCATCACCACCCGGACGTGTTTAAGAACAAAATTCCTAGATCGCTTCTCGACTGCTGGAGCTCGAAAAGTGACGGTTCTTGATCTAAGCAACTTGGTGCAAGCTAAAAATGAAAGCTCAATGAGATACTTCACCAAGTTCAAGGAGATGGTGGATAAGATCGAGGAAGATCTCACCGACAGGAAGTTATCAACCGCTTCAGAATGGTATTTCCTCGGTAGACATGGATTATGAACTCACAAGCCAGATAAGTCACAACTCGACAGGAGTTGTTCGAAAAGGTATACAATGTCGCGCTAGCCGAGGAGAGAAAAGAAAAGAAGATTGGAAAAGGCCCCAAGACTGAGGTCGCTGATGACAAGAAGGACTCCAACCAGAGTGGAGGAAACAATAAAAATGGCAAGAACAGGACAAGGGCGCAGAGAAGGTGCCCGAGACTTTCACTCCCTAACGGTGAGTCGAACCGAAATCCCGAATGCGGTCGAGTTGGCTCCACTGCCCCAATGAACCCAGGCAACAAGTTCAGAAGGGACAACAGCAAATACTGTGATTACCACAAGGACACGGGTCATCTCACGGAGGATTGTTTAGGCTTAAAGCGCATTATCCAAAGAATGGTCGAGCAGGGAAGACTCGACGCATATGTGAAGAGGCCTCAAACTGGTGGAAGCGAGCAGCCTGCAGGTGGACAACAGGGACCGAGGCAACCTAGATTGAATCTGGGGGTCATTACAGAGCAAGCAAGTAACACTGCCATCAAACACAAGATCTTTTAACTCAGTAAAGCCCCACATGTGCCTCCAAGGAGAGATGTCAGAGATGAGGTGATCAGCTTTTACCCCCATGAGTTGGCAACCAATATGGCGGCTAGGGAGCAAGTTCTCATCATCCCAGGTCTCATAGATGGATGTACGACGAGCAGACTCTTAGTCGACACGGGGGCCTGTAAGGATATTTTGTTCTACAAGACTTTTAAAGAGATGGGTCTTAATGACGAGCAGCTTGAAAGATATGACGGCAGGTTGGAGGGCTTCACCAACCATCGAGTTGATGCTAAAGGCCAGATAGAGCTCGACGTCGACCTAGGCCAGCACCCTTACAGGGTCGTATTAAAGGTACAATTTATTGTGATAGATGTGAACAGTGACTATGCTGCTATCCTTGGTATTCCTGGCTAGGTCGCACTTGGAATGGTGGCATCAATACCTCATCAGCGAGTCAAGTTCCCCACACCTGCTGGAGTAGGCTGCGTACAAGGCACAACCTGAGCCTACCTGGACCATGTTCTTTGGGAAAGAAAGAAGAGAGAGTTAGAAATTGAGACTGCAGATGGTTACTTGAAGCTGTCCCAGTCGGTCACCAAAACTACTCGACTGTCAACAATCACCAATGTGGAGGAGTCGACCTATCGCTCAAATGACGAGGTCATGATTGAGTCGACACGTCACTCTGAAACCACAGAGGTCGATCCAGATGTAGTTATGGTCGACCAAGTCCTCATAGGCAACCTATGCCTCCGGATCGACAATAACTCGGGGGCCACCACCACCACCACCAGCGAGGTTGCAAATAAGTTGGATGATATGATAGCGAAAAGAAGCTCCACACAGGGGCCGAGGAGAGACAAAGGGTCGGAGAAATCATCATTGAAACTGCCGGTTCGAGAGATGGTCCAGAGTTAGAAGCTGTGGATGAGCTAGAGTCAGTAATCACTAACCCTTCCTACCCCGACCAAAAAATTCAAATTGGAAAGTAGCTATCTGTTGAGGAGCGAGAAGAAATCATTGAGCTACTCAAGGAGAGTAATGACGTCTTCGCATGGAGAGTAGAAGACATGAGGGGAATCAAGGAAGAGGTCGCCGTTCACCGACTTGAAGTCAACCCGACCATAAAGCCTAGACCCCAAAAATTGAGAAGTTTTGCTCGTGATAAGGAGGAAGCCATAAAAACTGAGGTACAAAAACTTTTAAGTGCAGGGATAATCAAGGAGGCCACTCACACAACGTGGTTGGCCAATGTGGTCATGGTGAAGAAATCAAATGGCAAATGGCGGATGTGTGTCGACTTCACCACTCTAAATCTCGCCTGCCCAAAAGACAGCTATCCTCTTCCGAGAATCGACAAACTAGTTGATTCTATTGCTGGTCACTCCACCCTCAATTTCCTCGACGCTTACTCAGGGTACCACCAGATTAAGATGCATGAGGACGACATAGTAAAGACGACATTTCAGGCAGTTGGAGGCATCTACTGCTACAACATGATGTCGTTTGGATTGAAGAATGCCGGGGTGACCTATCAGCGCATGGTGAACAAGGTATTTGCCTCTCAAATTGGCCGAAACATGGAGGCCTACGTTGACGATATGGTCATCAAAACTAAGGCCGGACGTCACGTGGTCGACCTAAAAGAAACATTCGCCAACTTGAGAGCAAACGACATGAAGCTCAATCCCAGCAAGTGTGTCTTTGGAGTGGCAGCTGGTAAATTCCTGGGGTTTATGGTGTCTCAACGGGGCATAGAAGCTAACCGAGAAAAAATAAAGGCTTTAGTCTACATGAAGGCTCCCACCAGTATCAAAGAAATGCAACGACTTAACGGAAGAGTAGCAGCTCTTGGTCGTTTCATATCTAAGTCAGCAGAGAGGTCTCTCCCCTTCTTCAAAGCGTTGAGGGGGACAAAAAAATTTGAATGGACGACCGAATGTCATTCGTCGTTCCAACAGCTGAAGGACTACCTCGCTACTCCACCCCTCCTGAGTAGCCCGACCACTGGCGAAATCTTGTTCGTATATCTGTCTGTGGGAGACAAGTCAGTTGCAGCAGTCTTGATCAGAGAAGAGGAAGGGCTTCAAAAGCCAGTATACTACATCAGCAAAGCCTTATCAGATGTGGAGAGCAGGTATTACAATGCTGAGAAAGTCGCCTATGCTCTAGTCGTAGCTTCAAGGAAGCTGCGAGCTTATTTCTTGGCTCACCCTATCGTAGTACTGACTAATGAACCCTTGAGAAAAATATTACACAAGCGGGAGAGTTCAGGTCGACTGCTCAATTGGTCAATTGCCCTTACTGAATTTGACATTGAGTATAGACCTCGAAAGGCGCTGAAGGCTCAAGCTCTAGCAGATTTCTTGGTCGAGCTTACGTTCACCAAGCAAGACAGCGAACAGCGAGCTCCAAGAGAGAAAACCAAGGGGAAAGAGCCAGAGTCCCAAGTCGCTACTAATCTACCCGATGATTGTTGGAAGATCTACTCAGATGGGTCAGCGACCAAGAGTGTCAGTGGAGCAGGGATAGTTCTAATTGAACCAGAATCTGGAACAGTGTACGAGGAGTCACTAAGGTTCAAGTTTGATGCTTCCAACAACCAGGCTGAATACGAAGCCTTAATAGCAGCCATAGAATACGCCAAGTGTTTTGGAGCGACTAAAATCATGGCTTATTGTGATTCCCAACTGATAGTCAACCAGGTCAGAGGCGAGTACGAAGTGCTTAGTTCCACTCTGATCAAATACTGCGACCTGGTGAAGGAGTTGATAAAGGATTTGGAATTCTGGGAGATTCATAGGATTGGAAGGGAAGACAACGAGCTAGCCGACCTCCTCTCGAAATTAGCCACTTCAGATGAGCCACATGAAGAGCCCATCTCTTTCCTCGAAAATCCGGCTTATGAGAGAATAAAAATTCAGTGTGTAGAGGACACTTCAAGAAACTGGGCTTATGAGAAGTGTTGGATCGAAGAAATGAAGGCGTACATAGAAAGTGGCGAGCTGCCTGATGACGAGAAGAAAGCTCGAGCAATCAAAAAGAAAGCTTCGAGATACGTCATTCAAGGAGGCAATCTGTTCAGAAGATCCTACACTCGACCATTTCTAAAGTGCATCCACCCTCAAGAGGTCGCCCTATTGATACATGAAGTACACAGTGGGATTTGTGGTGGACACCCGGGGGCCAGGACTCTTGCTGACAAGTTAATCACTTTGGGGTACTACTGGCCACACATGAGAGCTGATACTCATAACTTTGTTCAACAATGTGATCAATGCCAAAGGTTTGCCAACTTACCTCATATGCCTACCACCGAGCAGACTCCAGTGATTGCAGCTTGGCCATTTGACATGTGGGGTGTCGACTTGATTGGACCCTTCCCACCCGCCCGAGGAAATTGCAAGTATGTGATCGTTGCCATAGATTACTTCACTAAATGGGTTGAGGCCAAACCATTAGCTCGCATCACAGAGGAGAATGCTATCAATTTCATTCATGATTTCATTTGGTGTCGGTTTGGTTTTCCTCGAGCCATAGTATCAGACAACGGACTGCAGTTCTCCAGAGCCTTCGAAGCAGAGATGAATAGGGTAGGGATCAAGCATTGGCAATCTTCTGTCGCCTATCCTCAAGGAAATGGGCAAGCTGAAGCAGCGAATAAACTGGTTCTGATGGCACTCATGACAGGACTCGTAGGTCGACGCAACAACTGGTTGGACGAACTCCCCCTTGCTCTTTGGGCAGTTCGCACAACCACTCGAGGGCCTACGGGGGAAACCCCATTCACTCTCACATATGGATCAGAGGCCATGGCACCTGTTGAGCTCAGATTTCCTACTGCTAGAGTAACATTCTTTGACCAGGAGCAGAACAACATCAATAGATTGATCGACCTTGATTCAATCGACGAGAAGCGAGATACTGCTTACCTGCGAATGGCCAACTACAAGCAGAGAACCAAGAGTTACCATGACAAGAAAGTGAAAGCAAGGTCGTTCCAAGTGGGTGACTACGTACTAAGGAAGATCGAGGCAACAGGAAGGAGAACCCAACAGAATAAGCTATCTCCTAACTGGGAAGGTCCCTATGTGGTTACTCGAGTCGTCAAGGAAGGAACTTACATGATAGCTCATCCTGGGGGAGAAGAGTTGAAACATCCTTGGCACGCCACTCACCTCATCAAATACTACTTCTAGTTTTCAGCTTCCAAGTTCAAGCTTGTTTTAGTTCTAGTTTTCAGATTAACGTAAGCGTGTTCGTACTTCAATAAAAATGCTGTTTTATTCAACCAAATTTTGTGCAACACCAATTTTAACTAGCTCGACTCTCAGTCAGCTTAGTTTGAACGAGCTCGATTCTTAATCAGCTTTGTTCTTTTAACAAGTCCGACTCATAGTCGGCTTCGTTTCACTTAGCTCGATTCTTAATCAGCTTTGTTCTTTTAACAAGTCCGACTCAACGTCGACTTCGTCCTTACTAGCTCGACTCTCAGCTTAGTTTGAACGAGCTCGATTCTTAATCAGCTTTTTTAACAAGTCCGACTCATAGTCGACTTCGTTTTATTTAAGCTCGACTCTTAGTCAGCTTTGGTCTCATAACAAGTCCGATCCAAGGTCGATTTCGTTCCAATGAGCTCTACCCTATGCCATCTCTAAACAGGTTCGACCTTAAATCAACCTCGTTTCTGAATTCTTACGAGGTTTAGGTCGACTCTTCCTAATATATCTAGCTCGACATATATATGCTGAAATTAAAGGCATGAAACATACAAGGATATGAAGTCAGCTAAGATTAAACATGTTTAAGTCTCCCGAAAGCGGGCTGAGACTTGCAAAAATATGATTACATGTTTCTATGCCTCCCAAAAACTGGGCCAAGGCATTCAAATAAATTCCAAAACAAAAAAGCAAAATATTGTTTAAGACTTGTTCATTACAATTCAAACAAATGACTCAAGGGTCCAGGCCAGCATCAGTTTGGTCGTCAGTAGCAGCTCGACCTTCCCCATTATCTCCTTGTTGCTGAGGGTCCAAAGGTTTACCCGACTCTGAATATACCTGCTCATTCTCTTCTTCCATAGTGGCGGCGTCTTCAAGCTCTTGCAAAACAACATCAAAATTTCTCTCGACAATTGGGGGAGCTTCCCACTTCTCACAGCCGTCCTCTTGGTCTTCCTGGGCGATGAAAGCCAAATCATTCTCAAGATAGGGAACCATGGAATGTCCACCACGGGCCGTCATGTCATATTGGGCTTCAGAGAACCAACGAGCTAACTGCTCGAGGGTGACTTCAGCCGTGGGATCTACTAAGGTCCGGCGCACCATATGCCTTTTGCCCACCTCCAGAAAGTCTTGAGCTTTGGATACAATGGTATTATAATATTCATCGCTCTCTTTGAATTTATCAACAGCAGCTTTAGCAGCATTTTCAGTAGCGGTCTGGAGGTCTCCTTGCCATTTCACCCGAGCCAGCCGGTGATCCTCATTCAGCTCGACTAAGAAATTGTCTTTATCCTTCAAAAGTTGGGAAACCGTCGCCAGCTCTGTCTTGGTCTTCTCAAGTTCTTTCTTCTCAGCATCTATTTCCACCTCCACCTCCTTGAGCTTGGATTCCGCAGCTTCAAGATCTGTCAGGGCCTTCTTCTTCACCATCTCCATGGCGTCATACGAGTTATCCAAGTCATTGAATTTCTCTCTAAGCTCAGCCAGCTCTTGGGACTTCTTGGATAAGTCCTTGATAGCCTGCCTCTCCCTCTCAATGGAGGCCCTCCAAGAGCATTTAACTTGCTCGACCATAGTAAGATTCTGCATCAAAGGAAATCAGAGAAGAGTTAGCTCGGAAATTAAACTGACAGGCTAAAAGAATAAGCGACAAGACAAAAAAGGAAAGATGAAGGTATACCTCGCTATGCACCATCCCAGAACGAGCTGAGAACTCTTCAGGAGAAATCCCCTTATCTGCAAAGTGAGCCAGGAGGTCAACATCAATGGCCCTCCTAACCACTACCTGGCCCAAGCTCATATCAGGATAGCGGCGACTCAAACTGTTAACCCCATCGAGAGGAGGCACATCACTCAACCTCCTCATCTTTTCATCAAGGGACTCTTTGCTAAGGGGAGAAGAGGTTGGTGGAGGCAATTGGCTCGAAGACACAGATTTTCCCTTCTCAGATCGAGACCTCTTCCTCGTGCTCAGAGGACGATCGTCATCATCTTCCTCCATGACATCATCATCAATATTGACGACGTTCTGAGGACTAACCACATTTACCCTAGCACCCGAGGTTCCAGCATTGGCATCAGAGATGGGGTCAGAACTCAAGCTGGGTCTAATTGACCTGTTGGACTCATCACCTCCTTCATTGACATTGGCAGAAGGGGTCCCACTCAGCGAGGGATCTTCCAACTCAACCTCTTCCATGGGGATCATCCCAGCCACGTCCTTGGGCAGCAAATTGTTCCTCGCAGCAGCTTCCCTCTCTCTACTCGCCCTAGCGTTGACCGCCCCATGGGCTTTCTTAGCTTTCTTCTTATCCGATACTCCCACTATTCGAACCATGGTAGCTTCTTGTTCGGGAGTCAAAACTGCACGACACCAAAGTAACCAAGTGTTAGCTCGGCAATTCAAAATAGTTCTATGTACGAGCTAGATAGTTCTACATACGAGCAAACAATTGGCGAGCTAATTGGTACAATTCAAAGCAGTTCTATGTACGAATTAACTGACTCTACATACGAGCATGCAATTTGATGAATAACGAAATGCAAGTCAAAATAGTTCTATGTACGAGCTAGATAGTTCTACATACGAGCAGGCAAGCGACGAGCTAATGAATAAAGACGAGTAAAACCTTACCACCAATGTGTTCTCCATTATCCTTGCAATAACCAGCCTTCTTCTGGCAAAATTGACAATTCTCCTCCAGTCTACCCAAAGAGTGAGTAACCCAATCAGGGTATACCTGACCCCTCAGTACTGGGACAAGAGGCTCCACTATCCCATCTCTAGGCATCATCCCTGCTTGGATATAGTTGTATTTAGTCGTCCCTAATGACTCCCAGCTGATGGACCCGTTCTTAACCAAAGCACACAGCTTCCTATACAAAGTTTGATGCCAAGGAGGCTCCCAATAATTCTCCTCACTAATCACGTCAGACTCGCTATTTGGCAAAGGGAATTCCCATCCCAACCTACTCTCTACAAAAACCATGTATGAATTCCAGCTGCTATGCTTATTGGGAAGATTGGCAAACAACTTTGGAGAATTGGGTTTGGAAGGAGTACTAATCCCCCAATCTGCCTTGTCGAGCTTTGGAGCAAAAAATTCCTTGAAGACTCTCATGCAAGGCTCATGGCCTAGAAACCTACATACCATGGCAAAGCACACTAGTACCCTGCAAGTGTTGGCCCCAAGCTGAAGGGGAAGAGCATCCATGCACTCCAGAAATTCGTTGATAAAGGGATCTAAGGGCAACCTCAAGCCCGCTTCGAACTGACCATAGAAAAAAGCAACCCTAGTGGCATCAGTGGTGAAGGTGGCACGGTGCTTGGCCATGAAATCCGCCCTAGTAAAGATAGTTACCCTATAATCCGCCCTATTTATCCCACAAAAGTCATAGACCATGGAGTAACGGGACTCCATATTCTTATTCCCTCGCAGAGGCCTAGGAGGTACATACCCTCTCTCATTTTTCCCCGGTACAACGGAGGATCCAAATGCATCCACTATCCTGGGACTTGATGAAGTTGAAGCTGTAGCTCCACCTTGAGTCGTCATATCTGTACAAACAAAAGAGGAAGCAGGGGAGTCAGTCCTATGATCACATTCAGTCGACCTACCTAAGGGCGACCTAGACTCCCCTGGAAAACCTATTCTATTTCTAAGGAAGGAAGGTTTATGGACATCCCTAACATAAAACAAGGTGATATGGTCGAGTAGTTCATGGAACAGATGGAAAGTGACGATATTTGAATCATCGACTACTAGATTTTCAACGTCTCCTACAATGGGCAAACCTATCTCACTGAAATTCAACTCCCACCTAGTCAAGATAGAGGCACATTCATCCAAGGACATCACTCTCCACTCACCGTTCACGTTCTTATACACCCTACGGTCAACAGTGCAATACCCATACCAAGCGCCAGGTTCACTACGGAAGGTTCTAGCCATGGCGAAAATAAAAACAGAGCATGAATTGCAAACCCTAAAGCAAATGTACAAGGGAAATACCTTGATTGATCGCAGAGGGGGAATCCGTTACCAAAGCCGTAAACCTGGGTTAAATCTTGCTGCAATTCCGCAATTATCGCCGAGGAAGAAGAGTTCGAAGACGGTAAGAATTCGTTTCAAAAGGGGATTTTTGGTATTTATATTTTCCCAAATTTGGAATGGGAAAAGAAATTCGAAATTAATTTTCCAAAATTAAACGCTGAAGCGGTTTTCGAGAAAGACTACCAAGCGTCAGAATAGTAATCATTGCTGAAAAGCGGCGCTCCTTCATCTCTGACCGTTCATCGCCGACGTCCGGGATCATGCCACGTCATTTTGGTCGACTAAAGTATCAATATGAGTAGCGACCTGCGAGTAAAGCAATTCTCATCAAAGATTTCCTTAACTTCCAAGCCGAAAAAGTCAACTCGAAAGTTGGGGGACTGAACATACCAAAAGTGTCGAGTTGGGCCAAACGAATAAAGCCCAATCACAGACAACCTTGACGCCCACATTCTCAATGAAGCTAGCCCAACCAGAGCAAGGCCCAAAGCCCATCTCAAGTATCCGTCGACTAAGTCCATGTCCGACCTATCAGGTCCCGACTTAACTTAGTCCGACCTCATGATCCATACTACAATTCGGGTACGAACCATGCTCTACCCGTCAATCAGGTCGACTATGCCTTAAATGGCGACCTCGACCTAATCCACAAGCGTCGACCTAGCAGGCGAATGTACGTGAAGTCAAACCTTTCCATAACCGATTCCCTACGAATCAGGAGCCGTTATAGGACACGTTCACATTACTTGTAACTGTCCCTAAAATCTCGGAGCTCATGTAGCACCACCAAAAATACAACGGTCATCCACTATAAATACATCATCACTACCAACGGTGAAAGGTAACTGCCATTTTGTTATCTGAATTCATTATTCAATACATTTTGAGCTATATACAACCGTTATCTTACTCTCACGCCCGAGCGTCTTCGCCGGAGACACATCCGGCTAGTCGTGGGTTCTGATTTCAGGTCAAGGAGCCAGGTGATTAGTCCTGCCACGTGGAGGATTACTGATAAGCATAATTCCTGCAGCATCACATAATAATTGAGGTCAAAGAAATGGGATAATATTTTTTTTTGAAATCCATCCAGCCTATGTTGTGTTTCCATGTGTCAAAAAAAAAAGAAAGAAAACAGAGCTAAGATAACGTACCTTGTAACACGCGCCAATGAAAATCCTAAACTGCCCCTCCCCAGCCAGCCGACACTTGGCAACCATGGTATAAAAAAATAAAAAATATAACCGAATAACATATTGCCACGTGGCTTTTCGGACTTGTTTATTGCACTTTTTCCACCACATGAAAAGACCAAATTGCCCCTCAATGGCAAATGACTTACCACAACCTTGTTATTATATATAGATAGATATAGATATAGTGTAACGACCCTAACCCTAGGCTCTATTTTAGTATCATATTATATGCTTTTAATAGTATTGTTAATATTATGTGTTCATTTTATATCTTTGACTTCTTATATTAGGATGAGATGATTGGGAAATAAAAATATTGTTCTTGGGGAAAGTATAATAATTGATAATAAATATATGAGTGTAGTTAGGATTTTATTGTGTAGAGAAAGGAAGTAAAGGGGATTAATTTCATTTCTTGAACTTTAGGGACTTTATTGTAGGATGTGGAAAGCCTTTAATTAATTGGGAGTGGGGGGCCATGACTTTCCCCCTTAATTCCCTCACCCTTTCCTCCCTTTAGTCAAGGATCACCATACTCTTCCCATACTTCTTCCATCCTCCTCATTCTTCCCTCACCATCTTCATCCTCCTTCTTCCCAATTCCATGGAAACTCCTCATTGAAGCCTCACATTCCAAATTTCTAGCATGATCAATTCTTCTCCATTTTCCAATCCAATTGTACTTTTGTGCTTGGTGCATTTAGGGGAGTTTATCAAGCTAAGAAGATCCTCAATTCATCCTAAAATTCTAAGGTGAGTGTTAGGTCCCAAATGGTAGGAATCAGGCTAGAGGGGGGGTGAATAGCCTGTTGAAACTTTTTGCTGAAAACTCTTAGTCTTTGAAAAGGTTGTAGGCAACACTTACTAACCGGTAGATTAATTTTGCACAGGGGAGATTACGGTTAGGTAGATATACAACCGGTTAGGTAGAGTTTCAAAACAAGTAAGTTAAAATCCTCATGCAAACAAAAGCAAATTATATTTCCAAGTAAGACAAACAAGTTAAGCAGTAAATTGAGTCAATAGGTTGTGACCGGTTGAGAGAATATCAACCAGTTACAACTACACAAAAATAAACAAGCACACGGAAGAATGACACATTGTTTGAAGAGGTTCACAGTGTTAAATAACTGCTACGTCCTCTACCAAGTTTGGTCAGAACTTGGATTTGTGAAAGTGCACTATTATATTAATGGTTCTTACCTATTACAAGTTGCAAGCCAATGATTGAAGGCTGCCAATCTAAAGGTGACCACTAACAGATTGTGCTACAATAATGACCAGGTGTTTTCTAGAGATGTGCTCACAAGTTGAGCTGATTTCTCTAGGGTGTTGTGTGTGAATCAATCAATGTGTTCCATTGGTAGTCTAATGAAGGAACAGTACAGTATTGATTGAGGTGCTCAGTGTTTAAGTCCTACAGAGATGTCTAGTGAATAAGGGGACTTGTATTGAATGCCTTGAACTATGGAGTTTGCAGGTTGGTAGTTCAAAGCAACTCACTCTCAAGAATCATAAATGCACCCACCTTCTTCAATGCTCCAGGGAAGCTATTTATAGTGAACTTTGAAAAGGAGCCGTTGTCTTTGAAGAGGTTGCAATGATGACTTGATCAGGCATGCCTTTGAATTGAAGGATCTTTGCATTAAATGCCTGAGATATGAGAGAGAAGATTTTCCTTGAGTTGTTGGATGGATGTGAGTACTGGTTATTTTGACAATCTATTTTGAGCTTCTGACAGCCGCAGGAATGTCACTTCAGCGTCCATTTAGCATGCTGTAAGTACCCCAATCTGGATCACCCTCTGCCGAACACCCAGGAAACACCGCAGACTCACAAACACAGTCTCGAAGACCTATGGCACTCAAAACCCTCTCAAAACCCTCAACCAAACCAAGGGAGGGGCCTTTATGGGATAAAAGGGACAGAAGGACCTTTTGGGAATTTTCAGGAAATTGGAAAAGCAAAAGTAGTCCGTACGGACCTCTTTGCTTTAATAATTACTGAATCCTCTTAAAGTCCACAATATTCCCTCAAATCCCGGGGAAAATGATTACCCTCATGCATAGTTGGTCCGTACGGACCTCTTTGCATGTCAAGATGGTCCGTACGGACCTTATTGCACAGGGGACATCATAATTCCAGAATATTCACCATCATCACATATTCCCTCAAATCGAGGAAAACCAAAATTCTGGATAACCAGGGAGGTCCGTACGGACCTCTTTGCAATTTTCTCCTACTATAAATAGAGGGCTCCCCCTCCCTCATTTTACACATCTCCCTCTTCTCTCTTCCTCCCTTAGCCTTCAGGCTCCCTTCTAAGACCCTTCGGGGCAATCCCGGCCCCTTTCGGATCCTTCCGAGGCCTTCCGAGCCCCCTTGTGGTGCTCCGAAGCCTCCCCGAGCGCTCCCGCGACGCTCCCGCGCTGCCCCGAGGCACTCTCGAGGTACTCTGAGGCCCCTCGTGGTACTCCGAGGCCCCTCGTGGTACTCCGAGGCCTTGCCTGGTCTTTCCCGAGGCGTCCCGGCTCTTTCCGAGTCGAACCGGCGATCCCAAACCACGCCGAAACTCTGCCCGAGTGACTCCTGCCACCCCAACGCACGCCGAACCTCTGCCCGAGTGATCCCTGCGATCCCAACGCACGCCGAAACTCTGCCCGAACGCAGCCTACAATCTCAACTCACGCCGAAACTCGTCCGCGTACAACCGGCCCCTCCCGAAGCAATCCCGATCCGCGGAACATCATTCCATCTTCAAACACTATTCCCGGCCGGAAGACAGACACGAACCAACATTGGTAAGGCTTCCTTCCATTACTATTTCAATACATTTCAATACATAGTGTACAATGTAGATATCCGACACAGCATGCATTTTTAAAATCACACACACACACACAACATTTAAAGAATATTAGGGGTATCCGAAAGACTCGTTTTTACGAGGCGACTCGAGTGAGCTCTAAGATTCTAATATTCTCTTCCCGAGGAGTCATCTGACCTCCGAACTCAAAATCTCATCACACAAAAACAGTTTATTATTATTTTTAAACTGATGCCCTTTTTCAATGTTTTGGGCTTAATAATAAAAACGACGTGGCGACTCTACAAAGCAAAACACGGCGAGACACCTCCAACTAAAAACGCTGCAAAGCGGGAATAAAGCCAGATGCCGGGGCGCGAACGCGCTGCCTCTCGGATCCGGGCGAACATTCCCCGAACAGCGACACGCGAATGCGAGATGCGCGGGAGCCGGATCCCGGGTAATTTCAGTTTGCGACTCCGCTGGGGACTTTTTGTTTTAAAATCTTTTTAAACAAAACAAAAGATTTTTAAAACGATGATGAGGGTCAAACTTTCATTTTACCCCTTTCTTTAACTGTTGTGTGTGTGTGCACGTGCTTTACTTTTTATTTTACAAAAAAATAATAAAAATACAAAAAAATGCATCAATATACATCTGTGCATACATTTAAAATTCTTCAAAAAACTTCGGTTTTACTCAGAAAAAGAATTTTAGAGACCGCACACTACGCGCACTGCTGCCTCGGTTACACCGCACACTACGCACACCGTGCCGCTCGGTTACACCGCGCACGCTACGCGCACCGGCCGCCTGATACACCGCACACTACAACCCTTAACCCGGAGTGGTCTCGGTTGCAGATCTGTTTGGTCTTCCTAGGCCTCTCGGATGCGCACGGGATCATTCCAAACATCCCATCCTAGCCAAGCGTCAACCTTGCACGTTTGAGTCTTGAGTCACACTCGTCCGGACTCGGTTGGTTTTACCCGATCAGTGTCATACAAACTGGATACATATACCATGCCGGCCATTTTTCGAGTCAAGGCTCGGAACTCAAGATCCCTTGCGCAAGCAAAGCGATGAAAGGTCATGCTAAAATCTCGACACGATCTTGATTTCCGAAGCTACACCTGCATCGATGTTCCGTCCCGATATACATCCATTCTCACATGACACCATGTCATCACGCCTTTGATACGTCGCCCATGACAATATGACCCGACCTAACGCCTAACGTCACGGATCCCTTGCGCAAGCAAGATAAAGAGAGGTCATGCCGAACTCTTGACACGATCTTGACTCGGTGGCCGGCTCGGTTCACTATTCACATGGCTAACGCATCAAAACGAACATGACAGCTCGGTCCTTAGGTTCGATTTTTCTTTTAGGCCGGTGGAAACCGCTTGCCCTATAGGACCCTCGCCCGGCCGTCCACCCCGGGATGTCGAAATACGGAGTGCAAAACGAGGGCTTATAGCCGCACCGATGGTCTCCATCGACCCAGATCTAGCATAGTTGCGAAAAGAAGAGCAATCTTTTCCAACCTACCTAGGACTACGAGAAAACATGTTTTAAGTAAATTAAAACAACAAAAAATACAAATAAAAGAAACGGAAACCGCATGCCACGTGAGCTTTCCCCTTTTATCCCGCGAGGCCTTTCTTGTGTCTAAACTCTTGCCCGTCACCCTCCAAAGAACAGAGAGTGATCGAGAGTACCCGGGAACCTGTCTCCCTGTGTCAAAGCCGCAAGGTCCAACTTCCTTCCTGCCATCTAAAATGATGGATCTGCTAGGGATCAAAGTGACTGATCTAAAGCCCTCAACTCAGGCAATCAAGGCATACGACTCAACGTCCCGCCCAGTCTTGGGAATAGCCACTTTGAACCTGTGGTTCGGAAAACAAATGGTCCCGACCGACTTCCAAGTCATCGACATCCCGATCACATTCACTGCCATTTTGGGACGCCCTTGGCTACACCAGATCAATGGGGTGGCATCCACTCTCCATCAGTGCGTAAAGTTCGTCCAAGGGACAGATCTAACCATCATCTACGGTGATAGTGTAGTCACCGAAAGGACCGACACAAACGGCGTCCCGGTCTTAGAGATCAAACACGACGATGATGGCATGATGCTAACAGCGTTCACCATCGAAAGCCCAAAGGACCAGGTATGCCACATAGACCTGCCTTTGATTTGGGACAAGATCCCTCCCCCAATGAAAATGATGAAGCACATGAACTACATCCCGGGGCTCGGTTTGGGAAAACGCCATCAGGGTACCCAACAAATCATCCATATCAAAGAACAGAATACCCTCCATGGCTTGGGATACTCTCCTACTCCCGAACATATTGCGGAGGACAAGCGAGCTGCACGAAAACGCTCCACAGATAACAAAAGAGGCTTGCACGCAATCTTCGATCTCCGTCCTTACAGCTTCGACATGACCAAGTACTTCACAAAGAAGGCCGGCAACTTGGAAGAAGATCCAGGAAAGGGAACAGAGCTGATCAGCGCCAAACAAAGCCGGCCGACAACCATGGACAAGCTCTAGCGTAACCTCGGCAAGATTCGGAGGCCTCAAGCCAAATCCCGTCCGAAGAGCATTTCTCGACACCCCGCCTCTCCCGGGATCCATGACCACCACTATTCACAACGAATTTTGGTTCGGGAAACGCCCCTCTTTGGCAGAAGAACTCGCCAAACTCTCTGTCAACATTCCTGCCTTCAACAAAGCGGGACGAGTGCGCATTCGAGCTAGTAATGCCCAAGACAAAAACAAAAGACTCCGCAGACGATGCTTGGAACGAGCCACTGCTCCACCTGCTCTTCAAAGAAGAAATCGAGATGCCAGACCTGATCGATTTTGTTTCTGATAACTCTGTGATTTGTGATAGCCATGATTGGGAACGGTGACACAAAGGCTTTCAACCCCCGTCTCCTATCAAGCTCATTGCCACTTAATAACTGGGCCACCTTCTCCCAGCTGCCACCGCCAAAGAAAAAGGACATGATCGAACAACTTGGTCTGACCCCTCGAGTCCTAGAGTCTAGTGTCAAAACTCATCCTGAGCCCATTATCTTTGAATTTGAGTCTCTCGAGTCATCTGATGGCCTCACGCCAGAAGATTACGAACTCATTGCCAATAATGTATTCCCGTATGCTCTTAATGAATGCTTCGATCTTTCCGAGTATCCTCTCATTGCATCTTTAACAACTGATAAATTAACTAACACACAAACAGTTAATAACGATTCACTTGATAAAGAAGCGAGACACATTAAACGAACAATACATTAAGCACATCTTTAAGCATGTTGTCAAACGAGAGAAAAACCAGCCCAAGCCGCCGAGGAGGTTTTAATCACAACGATTTGCAAGATTCTTTGAAGAGCCAAAGAGACGCAAGTCCGACGCCATTTCCGGCACATACCGGATCTTCCAATACCTCAAGAACGGGAAATCACCTTCATGAACAAGGAAGGCCCACACACAGAAGGGGTCAAAACCAAGAGCATCATGTCCCTAAAACGCCTCGCCTCTCACTTCGTCATCCTCGGGGACATGCTATACAAGAAACGCTACCATGGACCACTCCTACGCTGCATCGGCCCGAAGAAGCAAACAAGTTCATGAGCGAAGTCCACAATGGGGCTTGCGGTCCCCAGCGCATGAACGCCGAGCCACGATGCAAATCATTCTCGGGATGGGCTACTCTTGGATCTCCACGGAGGCGGTGCATCCACTTTGTCCGAAGGCTGCGACAAGTGTCAACGGTTCTCCAACCTCAATCATCTACCTCCCCACGATCTCTCTTGCATGACTACACCTTGGCCATTTGCCACTTGGGAATTGACGTCATCGGGAAAATCGCTCCGCCGAGCGGCAACTGGTCGCGAGTTCATCTTAGTAGCCATCGACTACTTCACCAAATGGGTCAAAGCCAGGTCCTACAAGGTACTCACCACCAAGAAGGTTGCGCATTTCCTCAAGGAAAACATCATCTCGCCGATACGGCATCCCAAATGAGGTCATATCGGACAACGGTTCACACTTCGAGGGGAATTCGACTGCATCGTGGCTGAATTCAAGATCACACGCCACAAATCTTCTCCCTACCGGCCACAAACAAGCGGCGCCGTGGAAGCGGCAAACAAAACCCTCGAACGGATCATCCGAAAATGACCACCGGAGGACGAGATTGGCCCGAGAAGCGCACCTTGCACTTTGGGGCTACCGCACATCGGTCGAAACGACCACGGGAGAAACCCCATTCGCCACGACATACGGGATGGAAGCAGATCCTTCCCATTGAGCGGAAATTCCCTCACTCCGAGTCTTTCTTGGAAAATGACATCAACGAAGTTGAATGGCTCCGAAGCCGACATGACGAATTGGCTCTGCTAGATGAGCGACGACTAAAGGCCATGGAACACGTCCGAGCCTATCAAAGCAGGATGGCTAGAGCTTTCGACAAGAAAGTCAAGTCCCGAGACATCAGGGAAGGCGATCTGGTACTCAAAGAAAAGCCTCCCACTCGAACCAACCCACTGGGAAAATGGGAACCCACATGGATCGGCCCTTTCGTGGTTCAAAAGATCTTCTCGGAGGTGCCATGAAGGCAGCAGACCTAGACGGCAATCCCTTCATGAATCCAGTTAACGGAAACAAACTTCGCAGATACTTCGCCTGAAGAAGAACAACTGTGCATCTCTTGGCACTCCATGTAGTGTCGAACTATGCAGACCTGAGCCCTCTAGTCCGGGGGAACGTAGGCAACCTTAATTGGTCCGGTCTAAAAATACACAAAAAAGTCAAAAGTTTGAATGTCAATCAAGACCTCCATCAAGCTACGCACTTTTCAAGAACACGCCCCAACGTCACCTTGACCAAGTCAAACGATGGCGGAAACATCAAAGGACATCCGAGGGTCACTCAGCATCAAACGACTGACTCATGTCTGCTTCCAAGCCAGGGGCTTGTCTTTGCCTTCACGCGCTTCGAAAAAAAAGAGCTCGAGCAAGGGCTCACAAAAAAAAAAGAGAGAGCTCGAGCAAGGGCTCACAAAAAAACAAAAAACAAAAGAGAGCTCGAGCAAGGGCTCACAAAAAAAAACAAAAATAAAAGAAGCTCAAACAGAAGCTGCGAAATCAAAGTCAAGAGCCCGACGCCAACAAAGGGCAAGGAAGCTAAGGAAAAGACTGTCAAAACGACTTGTCAGGGGATCATTCAACCTCTCAGCCAAGCACAAAACCCAAGCAAAAGGGATTGCCGTCAGGGCTCGGGCCGCTTCAGTCCGCAAATGCAACAGAAAAGTTCAAAGATGGACGCCGACAAGGTGCACAAAAAAATACACAAAAGCGAACAAGAGATCTTGCGTCTCGACAAAGATTTAAAAGTAAATCACAAATCACTAACGGTTACAACATTTCTTGATGAGTTCAAGCACGGTCTACTCTCAAGTTCACTACATGCTAAAAGACAGCTTAATACATTTAACAAATAATGTGTTTACAATGCAATGAATGGATACCTAGGAGGTCATTCCGCGCCATCTGCGCTTGTTCCCTCGCCATTCTTCCCTTTCTTCCCTCGTCCCCGGCGAGTCTTCTTTCGCTCCACGCGAACCAACTCGGCGTCTCTCAGTCCGAGATCAGGGGTCCTCCCCGTAGAGTCAAACAATCCAGCAGCTCTCAGGGCTTCATTCGCCCGTGCTTCGGCTCAGATCTCCTCCCTGCGAGTCTGTAAAAGAAGACCTCTCCCCGTCAGTCGGTCAACTCTGGTCTAGTAGTCAAATAAAGTGTCTCCCGTCACATCCTGAGGGTCAGACCAGGCTTCGGCACTCCTAAGGCAATAGCTACTACGGCAACCGGGTCCCGAGAATCGCTACACGCACACTCTCCAAGCCAGCTTGGGACTGCCCGACACACGCCGCTCATACCGGGCCAGTGCGAGTCGTCAATACGACACTCTCCCGACGTCTAAGGAGCACCACGGGAGGGAAGCGGAATACTTCCATACCCTCGAGAAAATACAAGAAAGCACCTGGAGCTGCCATACAAAGAGGAGCTATCTCCGTAGTAGCAAGGTCATCCCAGCCCAACAAAGGCTCCTGCTTCATCCCAAACTGCTGGGAAACAAGCGACGGAATATAGAAGGAGGACCAAGATAAACATGGAACTCTGACAACATAGGACCCTTTCTGAAAGACCCTCCTAGTCTCAATCCTCCAGTGAGGAACCCACCCAGCGGATCGATGCGTACCAAGGCCGTGCCATCCATCTCTCCCGGGCGGAGTGATCCATATCCAACACAAGAGGTCGGCGAGCAAATGACCACGGGCTAAACGACGTCGGAGCCTCGGGCATGGCCTGAAGTCTCTCTCGCGGCCACAAGGTGAGCAAAGCGGGGCTTCCCCCTCTCATGAAACGATCCCCGGTCGCCGGACGGTCGATACCATGAAGAGTCTCCCCCGGCACCAACGGGACAATATCCTCTCCCGGCTCTGCAGTGCCCAACCACATCTAGCAAAGCACCATCGCAAATGCCAAGGAGGCGACCGGGAAAAGCGTCGCCATCACACACAAGGCAAATGCATCCCAAGAGACATCACTCTCATCATCAGCCATGAACCGCTCCGGCAGCTCAGAAATATCAATATGACCCGAATCAAGGATCATGCCCTGCACTTCTTCCAACGAAGTACGAAGAAAGCCTGCAAGCTTCACGCTCACCGCAACACCACCAATCAAAGGAAGCGAGATGGCCTCCACCTCCGGTCCTCCAATCAAAGCCCGAAAATCCTCAAAAGTGGGCACCATTTCATTGTAGGAGAAACAATACACATGCCTCCTAACATCCCAGAACTTCGCGGCAGCCCGCAATAACTCCCAATCAGGAACCAACTCCTTAAAAGACCAAATCGAGCAAAGACGAAACCTTACCTCGAAAGCCCGTCTCTGATGCCTCATACGGCGCCGCATCCACATTTTTAGCTGCTCAAGGAAGTGCGCTTGCCTCTCCTGCGAAAGCCTCGGCAAAATTCTAGGGACGTACGAAGAATCCATGGCAAAAATGGAGGTTCCTAGAGAAAATGGGGAAGAAAGCTCGAAAATGGCTGCAAATGGGGAAATGGGGAAGGACTAGACACTGGAAAGCATTTATTTCCTTCCCAAAAGCAAGGTTGGTCCGTACGGACCTCTTTGCATGCTAAGTATGTCCGTACGGACCTCCTTGTAACCATGACCCATTTCCCCAGCAAACAGTACAACAACCACTGTTCTCAGCAGGACCTTGCTCCAAACTGCCCAAACACTGGCCAAAGCCATTTCCGGCAAACATACACTACCCACAAACGCACTCTTAGCTCACGTGGCATGCACAAAAAAAAAATAGCAACAATTTCTAGGACAATTCCCGGGAATCACAAAAATGACATTACATCTTAAAATAAAATGCTGTTTGCCATGCAAATACGAGTGTTTTATTACAGGTACATCAAATGTCTGTTGCTAAAAGAAAAAAAGAAGATATGGAAAGAGGGAAAGCAAATGAACCCTAATCCGACTCTTCGGCATCATCATCCTTGCCAAGATCATCAAGAGAGAAGTCGGGCATCCCGGTGAACTCGCCCGTCATATCCTCGTCATCAGAGTACCGAGCCCCCTCCGGAGATTGGTACTCAAAGTACTCAGAAGGATCAAATCCGGCGAAAGGATCGAAGAAAGAAGGCTCGACGATCCCTCACCCCGTGCATCCTGGCGAGGAAAGAAGCGAGTAAAGGGTGCAACGGCCTCGGAGCTCCCGAAGACGTCCCGGCATCCATGCTATGCTGCCCCCTCGAAGGTCCCTCTTGCTGTGGCTCCGGCTCGGCTCTCGGTGGAGGAAAATCTACAGAATGCCTCGAAGGCATCAACTCGTACGCCGGCACACGCCGCGAGGACCGGCAAGACAGCTTCAACGCCATCTTCTTCGCGAAAGACCGCATCGCCACGTAACGGCGGGTCAGCATGTCAAAAGCCCTCCCCGGGACCTGCACAAGCAAGCAGCCAAAGAAACGCTCAGCAATACAGTCATACTCAACAACAAAAAGAAAAATACGTAAAAGATGCCAAGATGGAAAAGAGTAAGCACGCTCACCGGTCTATCGGGATCCACGCGGTAGGCGGCGGGGAGCTGCTCGAGGGCAGGTACGGGCGCCCTCCTCCTCGAGGAATCCCCACGAACGTACGTAAAATCCGGCCCGAGGCACCGGAACCTGCAGGGGACCACTGCGGACCGGCCTCCCTCCCTCGCCAACACCTGTGGCGTCCTCAACTTCCTCCTCACAAAAGCTCCATACTCCTCTCTATACAAAACAAACTCCTCGGCACCCACGCCGCCAAGATACCTCTCAAAATCTAACACATCCATATCACGGGAATCCAACATCCCAAAAGGAGGGTCCCTCGGAGCCAAGAGAAGCATACCCGGGCCATGCTGCCAGAAGACCCGCTCTCCCAAATACATGACGTCACAAGTCGGGCCCCGCGGCATCTTCCGCACCGTCACCGGGGAGCCCCTCGAAGTCATCATCCTCATAACGAGCCCAAGGACACAAAACAAACCTCTCCGGGCTATCTCTCCCCAAATGCTCCTGCACATCCTCGTAGGCGATGGTGAGCTTCCCCCGGCTGGTCCTCCTCCTCCTTGCCGGGCGGGCCCAGCCTAACATCACAGGATACGCTGCTACGGCCCCCGGATCTCTATCCCACGGGAAACACTGGAAAATCTCATAGAACCACACCTGTGAAAAAAACAGAAAAGGCTCAGTGCAAAAGAAAATGGAGAAACGACAAGTTGCTAAATCAAAAACAGCAATAAACTCATACCTCCAAAGCAAAGTCAAAACAAGCCAAGGAACTGGCCACACCCCGGCTAAACCGGTCCAAGGAGAAGTAGAGCTCGGCCAGGCCCGCCTCGCCCCAAGCAATATCACAAACTCTCTCCAAATCAACCAAGCTCTCCAGCAGAGCAAAAGGAGCTGTAGTCAAGTGGTTCGAGAACAAAGTCTCGGAAAGCGCAAACCACAGGAAGGAGCACGCCAGCTGCTCCGCCGTCACCTGGCCGGTACCCCGAACATAGGCCCCAATGCTAGCCGTGATCCTCATCTCAACATCACTATACAACATGCCAAGACCCCTGCGAGGAACAGGCGCAAAGCCCAGCAGCTCCGTCAGCACATCCTCGGCAATCATATCTCGCCACCGCACTGGCCCTCCTTTGAAGGAAAGCCTGGTGATAGCAGCAAAGTCTGTGGGCGTCACTGTCACCTCTCCCCAGCTCAGATGGAAGGTGTGGGTGGTATCCCACCAATACTCAGAAAGGCCAAGGAAGACGCTCTTGTTCTTCCTCGTGTCAGAAACCCCGGCCAAATTCTCTACGAGCACACCCAGGCCAGAAGCGTAGACCAGCCTCCTAGGACTCGGCCTACCATCCACAGAAATATCAGGCATCCGCTGCCACAACTCAACAACAGCCTAGAGCGATCCCCGAGTCTTCATCTTCTTGGCCTTCCCAGCCAAGAGCCCCTCATCCTGCAGGTAAACACAGCAAAGGTACGTCATTCACAGTACTTAATGCAAAAGAAAATCAAAAGCACAAAAGACCATCCCAACACGGCAAAGCGCATATATCCCGTCACGAAACACGGCACATATTGCACATAATTTTTACATGCAACTCAAAACATGACATGCATTATACATACTTTTTCCATACAGTCCGTCACAAAACACGACACACACTGTACAAATTTTCTCAACAGAGGGATCAAGCACTACACGACACATTTTCAAAATAACCCGTCACGAAACACGGCACATATTGCACATATTTTCCCCACAAAGTCCGTCACCAAAAACACGGCACACACTGCATAACATATTTTCAAAAGAAAAGTCCGTCCCTACACGACACATACTTTCAGACAAAACCGGTCACAAAACACGGCACATGTCACATTCTTTCTACAAAATTTGTCCCTACATGACAATTTTTCCCACATTGTACATACATAAATAGCATAAGATACAAAACATCAAAGCATGCAATTCATTAGAGAGGCACTTTATTTTCACAAATAAAAGCTAATCTACACATTTCTGCACAAAATGCACATATTCACAATATTTACATGCTAACTTTCAACAATTCGTCAAGAATTTCACAAAAGGCATGGCAAATAACAAAAGCCCCAAAATGCGAAAAACTAAAACCTAGTTCTAGCATTCAAAAAATTCGAGCAGGGAATCAAAACGGAACGGATTTCTTACCTCCCCGACATTCCTAGAGCGACGATTGTGCACCTCCGGATTCGGATACAATACATCCGGGTTCTTCGAAGATGGAACAAAGGAGATCCAATTTCTTTGGAGCTCCATCCATTGCTCGATCACATCTTGACTGCATTGTCGACGACCCCTCCGAGATCCTTCCGCCATTGCGAGCAATTCAAGCGAAAAATGGAAGATTTTGGTGTAAAAATGGAGGTTTTCTCCTTCTCTCTCTCTCGAATGCACGAACTGAAGAAGAAGAAGTGAAGGGGGCCTCGGGGTTTTAACCCAGTCAAAATCTGGGAACTGTAAAAAATCAACTTGGTCCGTACGGACCTCTTTGCATCCCAGGTTGGTCCGTACGGACCTTCTTGCAAGGGAGGGCCAAATTACTTTCCTGCCCTTATAATCTTTGCCCCTGGCTGTCCTAAGGCCTATTTCAGCAAATTCAGTGCAGTATGGTCCTTAACCCATCAAATTCAAGAACCGGCCGTCAGTGTAAGCCCGGACCTCGCCCATTCAACAGAAGTTCAACCACCGGCCGTCAGTGTAAGCCCGAACCTCGCCCATTCAACTGCAGTTCAACCACCGGTCGTCAGTGTAAGCCCGGACTTTGCCCACTCAACGGCAATTCAACCACCGGCCGTCAATGTAAGCCCGGACCTCGCCCACTCAACGGCAGTTCAACCACCGGCCGTCAATGTAAGCCCGGACCTCGCCCACTCAATGGCAGTTCAACCACCGGCCGTCAACGTAAGCCCGGACCTCGCCCACTCAACGGCAAAACAAGCGCAAGAAGGAGCCACCACCTCCGAGTACAAATCCCAAGGCACGAAATGCCTCCAAAACGCTAAACGGTGAAGCAATCACCGGCCATCAACTTTGCCCACTCAACAGCAAAACAAGCGCAAGAAGGAGCCAACACCTCCCAGCACAAATCTCAAGGCACAGAACGCCTCCAAAACGCTCATCGACAACGCAAGCACCGGCCATCAAAGTAAGCTCGAGCTCCTTCCCCAACAAGTCAAAAGGAAGTCATACAAGACAACATATCCCCAGCACCGGCCGTCAATGTAAGCCCGGACCTCGCCCACTCAACGGCAAAACAAGCGCAAGAAGGAGCCAACACCTCCAAGTACAAATCCCAAGGCACGAAATGCCTCCAAAACGCCAAACGGTGATGCAATCACCGGCCATCATCCTTGCCCGCTCAACGGCAACTCAAACACCGACCATCAAAGTAAGCCCGAAGTCACCCTCTCAGCATGAAGGCCCCTACAGGGCCACGATAAATCCCCAACGGACGAACACCGGCAGCCATCGTAAGTCCAACTTTCTCCCTAGCGGACAAAGCACGAGGCATCTAAACCTCTCGCAATCAAAGCTCAAGGCATTCATGCCTCCACGACCACAGCCAGAAGATGATTCAAAGTCCTCACGCATGGCGAATCACAGTCAGAAGATGACTCAAGTTTTCATACATGACACCACCACAGCCAGAAGACGATTCAAAGTCCTCACGCATGGCAAACCACAGCCAGAAGACGATTCAAAGTCCTCACGCATGGCAAACCGCAGCCAGAAGACGGTTCAAAGTCCTCACGCATGGCAAACCGCAGCCAGAAGACGATTCAAAGTCCTCACGCATGGCAAACCGCAGCCAGAAGACGATTCAAAGTCCTCATGCATGGCAAACCACAGCCAGAAGACGATTCAAAGTCCTCACGCATGGCAAACCGCAGCCAGAAGACGATTCAAAGTCCTCACGCATGGCAAACCGCAGCCAGAAGACGATTCAAAGTCCTCACGCATGGCAAACCGCAGCCAGAAGACGATTCAAAGTCCTCACGCATGGCAAACTGCAACCAGAAGACGACTCAAGCCTTCATACCATCTCCAGCCCGGAAGGCTTTAAACCACTCGGTCCGGAAGACCGTATAAACCTCCCCCATCACTATCTCCGGCCCGGAAGGCCTTAAACCACCCGATTAGGAAAATCGTAAAATTTCCACCCCAGGACACCACCACGTCCTCACAATTGACCTCGACGGTCACCACATCTTAGGACACCACCCTGTCCTTACCACTGACCTCGGCGGTCACACGATACTTCAGGGCACCATCACGCCCACATACACTCACAAATTCACGACCTCTGAACTACGGCCAGGCTTGATTCCCGCCAGGGATACGTAGAATCCTATCACAGGGTCCAGCCATCGACCTATACGGTCACCCAGGACACCACCACGTCCACCCATAGAGTCTTAGTCAGAGGACATCTCCCGTCCTCTTGCACTACAACACTCACACACGAACTACGATCAGGCTTGATTCCCAACAGGGATACGTAGGAATCCTATCACAGGGTCCAGTCAACTGGCCTAAACGGTCACACACACAGGACACCGCCACGTCCTCCCACCGACCTCCACGGTCACTTCCTCTCCCAGCACGCGATCCAGATTAGGACCCTTATCTTATCAATGACCCCACTTCCTCCGAAAGTGACGTCGTTGAGGGGCTTCTGTAAGTACCCCAATCTGGATCACCCTCTGCCGAACACCCAGGAAACACCGCAGACTCACAAACACAGTCTCGAAGACCTATGACACTCAAAACCCTCTCAAAACCCTCAACCAAACCAAGGGAGGGGCCTTTCTGGGATAAAAAGGGACAGAAGGACCTTTTGGGAATTTTCAGGAAATTGGAAAAGCAAAAGTAGTCCGTACGGACCTCTTTGCTTTAATAATTACTGAATCCTCTTAAAGTCCACAATATTCCCTCAAATCCCGGGGAAAATGATTACCCTCATGCATAGTTGGTCCGTACGGACCTCTTTGCATGTCAAGATGGTCCATACGGACCTTATTGCATAGGGGACATCATAATTCCAGAATATTCACCATCATCACATATTCCCTCAAATCGAGGAAAACCAAAATTCTGGATAACCAGGGAGGTCCGTACGGACCTCTTTGCAATTTTCTCCTACTATAAATAGAGGGCTCCCCCTCCCTCATTTTACACATCTCCCTCTTCTCTCTTCCTCCCTTAGCCTTCAGGCTCCCCTCTAAGACCCTTCGGGGCAATCCCGGCCCCTTTCGGATCCTTCCGAGGCCTTCCGAGCCCCCTTGTGGTGCTCCGAAGCCTCCCCGAGCGCTCCCGCGACGCTCCCGCGCTGCCCCGAGGCACTCTCGAGGTACTCTGAGGCCCCTCGTGGTACTCCGAGGCCTTGCCTGGTCTTTCCCGAGGCGTCCCGACTCTTTCCGAGTCGAACCGGCGATCCCAAACCACGCCGAAACTCTGCCCGAGTGACTCCTGCCACCCCAACGCACGCCGAACCTCTGCCCGAGTGATCCCTGCGATCCCAACGCACGCCGAAACTCTGCCCGAACGCAGCCTACAATCTCAACTCACGCCGAAACTCTGTCCGCAGACAACCGACCCCTCCCGAAGCAATCCCGGTCCGTGCCGGAACATCATTCCATCTTCAAACACTATTCCCCAGCGGAAGACAGACACGAACCAACATTGGTAAGGCTTCCTTCCATTACTATTTCAATACATTTCAATACATAGTGTACAATGTAGATATCCGACACAGCATGCATTTTTAAAAGCACACACACACACAACATTTAAAGAATATTAGGGGTATCCGAAAGACTCGTTTTTACGAGGCGACTCGAGTGAGCTCTAAGATTCTAATATTCTCTTCCCGAGGAGTCATCTGACCTCCGAACTCAAAATCTCATCACACAAAAACAGTTTATTATTATTTTTAAACTGATGCCCTTTTTCAATGTTTTGGGCTTAATAATAAAAACGACGTGGCGACTCTACAAAGCAAAACACGGCGAGACACCTCCAACTAAAAACGCTGCAAAGCGGGAATAAAGCCAGATGCCGGGGCGCGAACGCGCTGCCTCTCGGATCCGGGCGAACATTCCCCGAACAGCGACACGCGAATGCGAGATGTGCGGGAGCCGGATCCCGGGTAATTTCACATGCTTGCTTTACCAACTTTAGCTAAAGTAGGTTGCTGGGTAGTTGGGAGCAATAAATGCTTCGGTTAGGTTAGGCTGAGGGAAGCTTGCTGAGAAAGCTTTTAACCGGCAAGGGAGGAGACATAACCTGTGAGGGTTACATCAGCTAAGAAGGGGCAACCGGTTAGGAAGCCACACCGGTTAAGAGATCAACCGGTTAGGCAACAAAACCAAGTAACTCACAAAAAGAACACAGGAGCAAATCTTCACATCTTCCAGTCTTCAAAACCTTGAGAAAGTTACATGATTTAAAACACTGGCACTAGCACTAAGGGGACCTATCATACATAGAAAAATTCTATTTGGTCTAACTAAAATTAGGGGTCCACATTAATGCTTGTTGTGATTGGGTTTAAGCAATTCTAAACATAAACATATATTTGACTAACAATCTCCTCCTAATTGCTTAAGTCCAATCACCCTAGGTTAGAATCATCTTGACTTAGTAAAAGAATGACTAAAATTTTTCTTTTAAATATGTCATTCCCTAAGTTAAGTAACATCTTAGATGTAACCTGAGAAAGCTTACAGACAAATTGAAAGCTAAAATTAAAGAAAACAAATTTAGGTAAAAGATTTTTGAATGAGTAAACCTGCAAAATGAAACAGTTAGAACAGTTTGAACATTCAAAAACAATTAAAAGAAAATAAGGAAAGACAAGTCATTCAAAACAACAAAGTTTGAGGTCAAAGAAATCTCATTGATTAAGCTGCAACCGGTTAGGCAAAAGATGGAAAGACAAGTTCATCATCGGTTACATTCTTAGGTAGAGGCAGCCGGATCGTCGGTTGGGGACTTGGGGTCTGCCGGTGGAGTAGCCGATGGACTGACCGGTTGGGTGCGAGATTTCTTTGCTGATTTCTTGGCTTCCTTCTCATCTCTCTTCCTTTTCTTCCTAGCAGACTTCTCAGCATCACGGTCTGCTAACATCTTCTTGAGCACTTCATTTTCTGATTTAAGCTTGATCCTCTTAGTGTTGGTTTTTCTGAACAGAGAGGCTTGATCGGTTAACTTCTGGTTCAATTTCTTGAGTTCCTCGGTAGCAAGCTTCAGATCGGTTTGGGCATCCTTGGCAGTGTTCATGAGCTCTTTATTCAACTGGGACAAGGCACCTAGCTGAGTTGAGAGTTCAGTGATCTTGGCATCCTTGTCAAAAAGATCAGCTACATAGTTAGCTAAGTCCTTTGCATATCTGTGCTCCATTCTATCTAACCTCTTCTCTTCCTCCTCCTGATTGGACTTAACCATACTCGCAACCAAGGCATCATATAACTCACAAAGATCACGAACAACAACGGGTCGGTTGAGTTCTTCTTCAGGGACCGGTTGGGGAGCATCAGGTGAAGGATCAGCATCAGCAACAGCATCACTATCAGTAGAGGAGTTAGCGGTTGATGAGCTGACTGAGACAGCTGGAGGACCGGTTGGATGAGCAGCAACAGTCAAGGCTTGAACCGGTTGAGGAGTAAATACTTGGATGGCAAGTGAAGGGTTAGGTGGGGAAAAGTGAACGGTAGGAGGCTTCTCGGTTAGATGGGCAGTAAGAGGAATAGAGCGACCGGTAAGGGATGGAGTTGGAGAATCGGTAGAGGCATCGGTTGAAGAATCGGTTGGAGAATGAACGTGAACAGGACCGATCCTAGAGACTTGACCGGTTGGAGAAAAGGTAATCTCCTCATCAACTGATACAGAGGAAGCGATAGAGGGGCTAAACACTAGGAAGTCTTTGGGATCAGAAGAGATAATTGAATCAGATTCAAGGATAAGAGCAATGGCATTCTGAATGTCACGGGCTTCATCAAATGCAGAGGCAATTAGATTAGCAGCTACTGAGGCTAATAATAAAGCATTTTGCCTTAACCGAATCAAAGGAATGACTCTAAGAGCAAGGAGAAAAAGGGAAGCTTGGCGAATGTTGCTCCACGGCTGAGGATTGCCATTTCTCATAATAGAAAGCTGGGTCACATTTGGCATTAACCCAACTCTGTGCGTGACATCATAGGCCCATCTAAAAATTCTTAACTCCAAAACCTGAGAAATCCGGTTATTGACTGATAGATAACGCATGAAAAGATTGGCAGAAGAAAAGGTACACTCAATCGGTCCGTGCGCTGAGCAACTCCTCCTTGAATTCTGATGTGATGAAGCCTTTGAGATTTGGAGGGAGAGAGTATCGGTTTCTGCTTGGATGGGAAGTTGGTGACCAACTGTTGATCGGTTTTGGAAGGCTTGACCGGTTGACCCTTGGGTGGAGGAAACCGTTTACGAAGTTTAAGCACAATCGGTTTTTGAGCTTTGAAACTGGTTTCCCCAGGGCCAACGGTTCTGGAGAGGTAGAAAGGAATATCAACATCTTTCTCTTTCAATTTCTTGAGTTCTTTGGAAAAAGGAGGGGGATCAGAAACAATTTTATACTCGGCATGGCTAGAGATTTTCTCATGAATACCAAAGAGGGGAATACCATGAGAGGTTCGAGGAATGGAGGACTTGGTAGTGTAATAGTTTAAGGGAGAGAAAATATCTTTCTGATAGAGGCAAGGATCAGCATAGACTGGTGGAACAGAAGGATCTAGAATATTGAATTCATCGTCATCATCAGAGATTTCCTCTACCTCAAAGAAATTAGATTCGTCATCAGGAGATGCAGAAGTGGGAGGCACAGACTGAATCTCCTCCTCAATTCTTGGAGGGCTTGAAAGCATTGACTGAATTTCTCTCACTTGGCTATCAAGAATAGAAGCTTGAAGAGCCTGAGCAGTAGTCAGAGCATCAGCTCGGTCTTGCAGTCGCTTTTCCTCCACATCAAATAGGCTAGCCATACACTCGTTGCAAAAAGAACATCATCGGCATCAATTGATTGAGATACTCCAACCGGTTTAGTAGATACATCGGTTGGAGGAATTGAGACCGGTGGAGAAATCATCGGTTGAGTAGAGGCCGGTTTGACAGTAGTGCCTCCTCCCAATGGGGTAACCGGTGATGTATCGGTAATGCCTCCTCCTAGGCTTCTAACCGTTACCATCGGTTGAGGAGTAGTGAACAATTGATCCGAACTCTCCATTCGGTCAGGCTTATCATCTCCATTAGAACTAGAGTCAGAACTTGAACTAGACTCAGCAATCTCCTCAGATTTTTCTTTTTCTTCCTCTTCACCTTCAAACATTGCATCAATCTCAGCATCAGTGACAGTGGGCCACTTGGTAGAGGTAGACTGAACAGCAGAAAAGAAATCGGCTAAGGAAATGTTTCCAGCCGCTTTGAGCTCATTGTCCATATCCAATAGGTTGTCCAACAAATCCATTACATTCCTTATTAATTGATTCTTCCTTGGGCCAAGGCAAACCGGTTCAGAGTCAAAGTTTGGGAGAGAATCAAATTCCATCTCATATCTCCCAGACTGGTAATAGTCAGTCTCAATCAGAGTGTCTTCAGCTCCATATAGAATGGCAAAGTCTGCCCATACAGCTTGGATCATCATATCCTGCCTCATTCTATCTTGAGCTAAGTAAACAGCATTTCATTTAAGGGGAAGCTGATCGAAGAATTTGTTGTATTGTTTGATGAGACTGCGCCTGGAGGAGGAAAGATCATAATCTCTGAGACGACATGGTCTGCTAAAGTACATACCTTTATCTTCATGTCGGCTTCCAAATTCAATATAGTCTTGAATATTGCCGACCGGTACTAAAGACTTGTTGATCTCATGGAATTGAAGTAACTTGCGAATAAGTGGTGGCAAGTGATCTATTGGATATACCCAATTAGGAGAAGGAGCAGACTGAGGGTTAAAAGACCAAGGATTGTTGTGGAAAATATGGAAAGTAGGATTCCTGATCGGTTAGCACCTTCGGTAAGTGGGATTGGAAGCATGACCGGTGATAGGGATGTCATCGATCAAGGTATCGTGGCCAAGCAATCGGTTGGGGATGAAGGGTATAAATGAGGAAATGTCGGCTTCTATTCTCTTCCTTCTGTCAGCATTTTCTTTGGCTATTTGGGAAGGAGTTTTTGGAATTGGTTTTGATTTTGAGGAGGTTGGAGGAGTGAGGGGCTTGGATGATTTTCTTGCTGTCTTCTTGGGTCGGATAACAGTGGAGATTGGTTCATTGTCATCAACATCAGGTTCTGGTGATTTTCTTTTGGCCGGTGAGGGGATTGGTTGAGTAGGCTTGGGTTGATCAGAGACCGGTTTAGGTGTATCGGTTGACTTCTTCTTCTTCGGTTGAGAGGTCTTCTTCTTTGCCGGTTGAGCTTCGGTTGAAGGAGCAATGACAGTAGTAGGTTTGGCTTCTCTAAGAATCCTTGCTTGATCAGCCTTATCAAATGCTTTGACAAACGATTTAGGAACAGATGGCTGACTACCAGAGATAGTGAAGATTGATGGGATTCTCATTAGGATTCTGCTCATTAGGAGATAATGAATGGGTTTAGCCTTGTTTGATCTGGACAAGGGCTTCTCCTTCTGAAATTTCTTGAAAGCAATTAGAATGACTCTGTAGATGAAGGAGCACCAGTTGAACTTCCTCTGAAGCATAACAGCTGCAATAGCTTCCCATTGTATCATAGTGATACAATGATGGGAACCAGACCGGCAAATCACACATCGATCAATTACTTCAGCCAAGGCGTAGTGAACAGCATCCAAATCGGCTTTCTTATTTCGTTCACCGGTCACAAATGGATCGGTTCCACGAACACTAGCCCATGCTAATTCCATATCCTTCGAGGTGACAGAAGATGAACCGGTTGAGGGAACAGTAGGGAAAGCTTCGACAATGGAGTTTGGAGAGAAATCAACGGAGAAACCACCAACTGTTGAAGAAATATGAGATACAACAACGGGCTTAGGATTGTCATCTACAACACCATTGTTGAAGAACTCATTGACCAGCTCATACATAATGTCATCATTCCCTTCTGGCATCAAGAAAGGCAACAGACCGGCAGCAGTTAACATGGCCTGGAGGAGCTTTCCTTCTTCAGATTCGAAGAAGCTTGGAAGAATGTAACCTCCGAAGATGTCTTTCTTGGTTGGTTTGGGAGCCATCGGTTAAGTGAGCAGGTCAAGAGCACCGGTTAGCATAAGAAATTGAGGCAACACCAAGATCGGTTGAGAGCTTAAACATATAGCAAAGTTAGCACAATAAATTAACAAATATCAATCATGCCTAGTTCTCCTCTGAGGAATTCAAATCTTTTAATGTCCAATGGTTTTGTTAAAATATCAGCTAGTTGATAATCAGTATGGACTTTTAAAAGAACAATGTTACCCTTTTCAACATGATCCTTGAGGAAGTGATATTTGATGTCTATGTGCTTCGTCTTTGAATGCATCACAGGATTGTTAGAGACTGATATGGCTGAGGTATTATCACAATAGATAGGACATACTTCTTGAGGGATTTCATAGTCCACTAGTTATTGCTTCATCCAAAGGATTTGTGAACAGCAACTCCCAGCAGCTATGTACTCAGCTTCAGTCGTAGAAGTGGAAATTGATGCCTGTTTCTTGCATGACCAGGAAACCAACCGGTTACCTAGAAATTGACAAGTTCCACTAGTACTTTTCCTGGTGACCCTACAAGCTGCAAAATCAGCATCTGAATATCCAATTAGTGTAAATGATGAATCTTTTGGATACCACAAACCTAAGTTAGCAGTTCCCACAAGATATCTAATGATTCTTTTGACAGCTTGAAAATGAGATTCTCTAGGGTCAGCTTGAAATCTAGCACATACACATACGACAAACATAATATCTAGCCTACTAGCGGTTAAGTAAAGTAGAGATCCTATCATACCTCGGTAGAGTGTCATATCTACTTTCTTATCGGATTCATCTTTGTCTAAATGTACATTTGTGGCCATTGGAGTGCTTTGAGGATAAGCGGAATCAAGACCAAATTTCTTGATTAGATCTTTAGTGTATTTGGCTTGATTGATAAAGATACCTTCTTGGGTTTGCTTGACTTGAAGTCCAAGGAAAAATGTTAGCTCACCCATCATGCTCATCTCAAATTTGCTCTTCATAAGCTTCTCAAATCTCTTGCACAATTTTTCGTTAGTAGATCCAAAAATAATGTCATCAACATATATTTGAACTAACAATGAATGACCATTGTGCTTTGCAATAAATAATGTGGTATCGATTTTACCTCGTTAAGTAGGAATTTGGAGAGAGTTTCATACCATGCTCGAGGTGCTTGCTTGAGGCCATACAAAGCTTTATTCAATTTGTAGACATGATTAGGCTTCTTGGAATCTTCAAATCCTGGTGGTTGATCAACATATACAAGCTCTTGAAGTTCACCGTTGAGAAAGACACTTTTCACGTCCATTTGATATAGCTTAAATTCTTTGTAGGCTGCATAGGCAAGAAATAACCTAATGGCTTCTAATCTAGCTAAGGGAGCAAAAGTCTCATCATAGTCTATTCCTTCTTCCTGTCTATATCCTTTTGCCACTAATCTGGCCTTATTTCTTACAATTTTTCCAGACTCATCCAATTTATTCCTATAAACCCATTTTGTTCCAATCACTGTTTGATCACTAGGTCTAGGCACTAATTCCCAAACTTTACATCTATCAAACTGGTTAAGCTCTTCTTGCATAGCTTCTACCCAGCTGGGGTCATCAAGTGCTTCTTCAGTCTTCTTTGGTTCTATATTGGAGACCATAGCAGAGGAAAATAATCCATCTTGTTCCTCTAAGTTTCTTAACTGGCCTCTAGTCATTCTAGGTCCAAAGACATCACCAATAACATTTTCTAAAGGATGATTCCTAACTGATCTCACTTCCCTAGGTAGGTCTTGCCTGACCGATTCCTGTCTTAAGGTTTCTATTGGAGGAGTGGGATCGGCTAAGGGAGAAGAGACCGGTTGAGGTGATCGGTTAGGTGAGGGAAATGGTAAGTTGATGGGTGAAATTGGTTCAGCTTCAGGTGGTGAGTTAGGAAAGGTAATATGAGGACTAGTTGGAAGAGGATCGGTTAGCTGAGTTTGAACATTGGATTGCCTAACCGATTGAGGAAAGAAAGAGTCATCAACTAAGTCTCTACAGGTTACACCACTAGAGGCTGAAGGTTGAGCTAGAGGTTGATTTGCATTGATACTGGTGGTTTGATTAGAGTTTTGATTACTTGTCTCACCTGTCTCAAAAACACCAGAACTATATGTACTATTTGGAGCCTTATCAGACTCTAGCAAATCAAATTCATCAAAAGTAACATGAACAGATTCAACAATTTTCAACAACCGTTTATTAAAAACTCTAAATGCCTTACTGTGCTTGGCGTATCCCACAAAGATACCTTCATCAGATTTTTCATCAAATTTACCTCGGCGCTCTTTGCCGTTGTAAAGTACATAGCATTTGCAGCCGAAGATCTTGAAGAAGCCAATGTTGGGAATTCTGCCACGCCATAGCTCATAAGGAGTCTTGTTGTAAAACTTGTTGACCAACGATCTATTCTGGGTGAAGCATGCTGTATGGATAGCTTCGGCCCAAAAATACCTGGGAAGCCTAGCTTCGGATATCATAGTTTTTCCAGCTTCGATCAATGTCCTGTTCTTTCTCTTAACTACACCATTTTGTTGCGGTGTACCAGCAGCTGAGAAATTATGATCTATTCCATGATCATCACGATCGAGCAATTCCAAGATTTTTGAACTCCGTTCCATTATCTGATCTCATACTGATGATGTCACACTCCTTTTGGGTTTGCAGTAGACGGAATAATCGGGTAGCAACTTCATATGTATCATCCTTTGAAGCAAAAGTCTCTACCCATGTATATCTAGAGAAGTCGTCTACAACAACCAAAGCATATCTCGCTTTGCCCCTAAACCGGCTGGTTGTGGGGCCAAACAGATCCATATGTAGCAACTGGAGGCATCTAGAGGTGGACATGCAGGGCTTGCTGTGGAATGATTCTTTATGCTGTTTTCCTAATGGCGAGCTCGCATTTCCTATCATGATTAGCGACACTTGAGGTAAGCCGGCAACAAGATTTTGATTAGCCAGCTTGGATAGGTATTTGAAATTCAAGTGACTGAGTCTCTTATGCCATAGCCAGGAGTTCTCACTGATGTTCTTAGCTACAAAACAAACATTAGTAACATTCGAAACATTTTTTAAATCGATAGCATATACGTTACCTTTTCTGTATCCAGTGAGAAGTATTTCACCTGTAGCAATGTCTTTCACATAGCAATTAGAAGAATTGAAAACACAATGCATACCTTTATCACAAAATTGTGAAATAGAGAGAAGGTTGTGTTTCAGACCATCCACCAAAGATACCTTCTGTACAACAACTGTACCTCTTTTGATGGATCCACGACCGATAATTTTACCCTTTGCGTTGTCACCAAAGACAACTGGAGGACCAGATGCTTCTTCCAGATCGGTTAGGAGATCGACATGACCAGTCATATGCCTAGAGCATCCACTGTCCATAATCTAAACATCCTTACCGGCATCGGTTGAGGCCATTAAGCATTCCTGAAATAAAACAATAAGCTTATGGTCCCCCTTATTCTTTTGGGTCCAAAGAGTTAGTTCCTCTTTGGTAGCCATACCTGGCCACCACCTGAGCTCTTAGACTCAGTGGGTCCAGATAGGTGCTTCAAGAGGCATTCATAATCCTTGTGACCAATAAAACCACAATTTGTACATTTATTAGACGATGGCTGAGAGGGCTTAGATGAGTTGATGTTCAATATGGCCATTGCTTCAGAGGATTTTACTGATTGAGCAGAAACAGATCCTTTGGGGATGAAGGTGATGGATTTAGCTTTGTTGGCCGGTTGCGTTGGTTTGGAAAGTCTTTTACCGGTTGGGGAGCCCTCACCGGTTGGTTGACCGGTGACAGTTGTCTGACCGGTCGTACCCTTACCAGTGATGGCTTCCTTACCGGTTGAGGTTTCCTTACCAGCAACATGGTCAGCAATTTTAATCCCACCTTTGCTGTTACCATCACTGAGTGGAACATATTGTCCTAGCTCAGGATCAGCTACCTTGGTCCATTGGGATTTGTTTTTGCCCAAATAAGCCTTCATCTGTTCCCGCCCCTTGGGATAGGTGTGGGGAACAGCTTGGAAAGGTTTAGTTAACTCTCTCTTAATCAATTTGGATTGAGCATCATCAAACTTACCCATCAAGTTCTCAGTAACAGACTTGGAAACTGGTTTGTCATAGCTATCTTTTTCCTTACTGCTGGATGTAAAGCTTATACCGGTTGTTACATCTCGGTTAGGAGATAACTGATCTTGTATGATAACATCCATAGCAGCTCGGGATTTTGAAAATGTGTCAATGGTTTTTGAAAGAGAGTTATTTCTTGACACAAGATCAGCAATTTGACCAACAGATATTTTCAGTCTCTCAGTGAGTTCTTGATTATCTTTCTTCAACTGATCAGACTCTAGCTTAATTTCTTTCAAAAATTTTATTTCAGCTTTCAAAGAATCATTTTCAGTTGAAATCTTTTTAAAATTAGCATCCATAATTTTGTGAGCTTCATTTAATTTTTCAAAATCTGAGAAGAGCTCATTCATCACCTCTGCCATTTCAGACTTTGACATATTGGGCATAGGGTCAATGGTAGGCTGAGAGGAAGAAGGTGATGGTTCAAAATTGGGATCAAAATTTGGTAGTGATGATATCGTTTGAAGGCTCGGCTCGGTTAGAGGCTTCAAGAATTGAATCGGTCGGGTTTCAAGCATCGGTTGATGAGAGATGATCGGTAAGGCTTGAGCTTGATAGGTTTGTTGAGTTGGTTGCATCAGCGGTTTGAGAGTGGGCATGTTTTTACACTGACTATAAAGGGATCCACCTATGTTTTGAATTTTGAAATTATAAGGATTACTTTCATCTGACTTGGAAATAGGAATGGGTTCGTCAAAGTAGGTTAAGGGAGATCTCCTAGGTGGGGTCTGGTCAATATAAGATGAGTGTTCATTGGAGTTGGGGTGTCTATAGATAGGTGACTGTAAGGAGATGGGTTTCTCATCGATTCCATCAATAGCAACAAAACTGACATCAGCTTCTTCATCTATGTCAGCATCCTCATTCTCAGAATCAGTCTCGAACCAAACTGGCATAGCTTTTTCAGTTCCATCCTCGACAACTAAGCTCTTAGATTTAGATCTAGGGAATTTCTTGAATGGTTTCTTCCTCAAAAATTCATATTTAGGTTGAGGGCATTTGGAGGCAAAATGGCCGGGTTTTCTACAATTGTAACACACAAGCTCACCTTGGGCATTCTTTCCATCGGTTGAGGTTGAGGTTTGGCCTTTCTTTTGGAAGTTCCCAGATCTTTGAAATGATGAGGATTTGGGTTGGAAGGATTTGCTGTGGGATTGCTGGGATCTTTTAAAATCCTTGAACTTTCTATAATTTCTAGCGAAGGCAGCAAATTCATCTTCTTCCTCAAAAATCACACTAGAAAGGGTATTGGCTTGAGTTGGTTGAGGTTGAGAGATTGAGGGAGAGTCAATGGTGGTAGTTTGGCTGGTAAGCATAGAAGAACCGGGAAAGATCTCGGTCTGAGCTGGCAGAGATAAATTTTTAAATTGTTTTTGAACTCCACTCAGCCAGTTGAGTTATTCCTCATATAGAAATAAAGTTGACACAATGTTCTGGATATGAGTCTCGTTCAAATATCTGCATTCTTTCAAAATAGCAACCTTTACATGCCACAAGTCTCCAAGAGAATTGAGGAATCTCATGTTTAGGTCTTCCATAGTGTAGACTCTACCTAGAGATGCACAAGAATTACTCACCTCGCAGAAACGGTCGTACGTTTCCTTTAATGTCTCATTTGGATTCTTCTTGAAGGACTCAAACTCAGCTACACTTTTGTAGAGTCTGTTGTCCTTTGCCACTTGATCTCCTTCAAAATACCTGAGTAGACTCTGCCACACTTGTTGAGCAGTATCATAGCATTGTACTTGTTTGTACAGTCTGTCATCAAGTCCGGAGGTTATGATGTGAAAAGCTTTTCTGTCCAAGGAATCACAAAGTTTGTCATCCTCAGTCCATTCTTCACGTGGTTTTGGCACATAGGTTTCATAGACCTCAAAATCTTGTTCAGACGCTCTATCTGCATGATCCATGAGAGGAGTTTTGGGTGCTCTGGTAGCAAGATTGATTTTCAGGGGTGTTATGGGACCATCTCTGACTACAATAGTTAACCTATCATCTATTGAGTCCAAGTACCGCATAATTCTGTTTTTCCATACTGGAAATTCATTTTCGTTCAACATAGGAACGGTTGCCAAGTTGTATGATTGCATGATTTTTCCTGCCATTTTGGAATTGGCAATTCAAGCGATTAAGCTTGGAAAAATGATTTTCGAAAATTGCTAGCTCTGATACCAATTGTTAGGTCCCAAATGGTAGGAATCAGGCTAGAGGGGGGGGGTGAATAGCCTGTTGAAACTTTTTGCTGAAAACTCTTAGTCTTTGAAAAGGTTGTAGGCAACACTTACTAACCGGTAGATTAATTTTGCACAGCGGAGATTACGGTTAGGTAGATATACAACCGGTTAGGTAGAGTTTCAAAACCAGTAAGTTAAAATCCTCATGCAAACAAAAGCAAATTATATTTCCAAGTAAGACAAACAAGTTAAGCAGTAAATTGAGTCAATAGGTTGTGACCGGTTGAGAGAATATCAACCAGTTACAACTACACAAAAATAAACAAGCACACAGAAGAATGACACATTGTTTGAAGAGGTTCACAGTGTTAAATAACTGCTACGTCCTCTACCAAGTTTGGTCAGAACTTGGATTTGTGAAAGTGCACTATTATATTAATGGTTCTTACCTATTACAAGTTGCAAGCCAATGATTGAAGGCTGCCAATCTAAAGGTGACCACTAACGGATCGTGCTACAATAATGAACAGTTGTTTTCTAGATATGTGCTCACAAGTTGAGCTGATTTCTCTAGGGTGTTATGTGTGAATCAATCAATGTGTTCCATTGGTAGTCTAATGAAGGAACACTACAGTATTGATTGAGGTGCTCAGTGTTTAAGTCCTACAGAGATGTCTAGTGAATAAGGGGACTTGTATTGAATGCCTTGAACTATGGAGTTTGCAGGTTGGTAGTTCAAAGCAACTCACTCTCAAGAATCATAAATGCACCCACCTTCTTCAATGCTCCAGGGAAGCTATTTATAGTGAACTTTGAAAAGGAGCCGTTGTCTTTGAAGAGGTTGCAATGATGACTTGATCAGGCATGCCTTTGAATTGAAGGATCTTTGCATTAAATGCCTGAGATAGGAGAGAGAAGATTTTCCTTGAGTTGTTGGATGGATGTGAGTACTGGTTATTTTGACAATCTATTTTGAGCTTCTGACAGCCGCAGGAATGTCACTTCAGCGTCCATTCAGCATGCTTGCTTTACCAACTTTAGCTAAAGTAGGTTGCTGGGTAGTTGGGAGCAATAAATGCTTCGGTTAGGTTAGGCCGAGGGAAGCTTGCTGAGAAAGCTTTTAACCGGCAAAGGAGGAGACATAACATGTGAGGGTTACATCAGCTAAGAAGGGGCAACCAGTTAGGAAGCCACACCGGTTAAGAGATCAACCGGTTAGGCAACAAAACCAAGTAACTCACAAGAAGAACACAGGGGCAAATCTTCACATCTTCCAGTCTTCAAAACCTTGAGAAAGTTACATGATTTAAAACACTGGCACTAGCACTAAGGGGACCTATCATACATAGAAAAATTCTATTTGGTCTAACTAAAATTAGGGGTCCACATTAATGCTTGTTGTGATTGGGTTTAAGCAATTCTAAACATAAACATATATTTGACTAACAGTGAGTTATTATGAATTCCCTTCCTCTAAATGTTCATGAACTATTTATTGTTGTTATTGTTGTTATAATGGTTATTTGATGCTTTGGAAACCTCCTTGAAGTGAGAAATTGGTTAATGGTATAGAATGATGATATTGTCCATGGAAGTTGATCAAAATGTAAGAAATTGGGTTGAGTAGATTAAAAGGGGTTAACTTGAAATGTAGTAGAAAAATGGGTGGAAACCAAGTGGAAATGATCAATATTTAAGATATGATACCTTGGGGTTAAATGGTTTAGAATGGAATTAATAAAGTTAGAAATCATTTTTAGGCCACAAAGTAGAAGAAGCTTGGTACTAGTTTTGGGTTTTGGGAGTGCCTAAGTAATTCTGCTGCTGCTACCTGTTTTTGGGCCGTGGCACGAGTCGTGCCCTCAGGCACGAGTCGTGCCCATGGCCAACTCGTGAGTACGATTCGTGGATGGGAAGCCAAGTCGTTCTGATCAACTTAAGGGGAAATTGGCATGAGTCGTGCCCTCAGGCACGAGTCGTGCCATGTGGAAGTCACGAGTCGTGCTATGTTACTTTGCACCAACTTTAGAGCTGTTCAAACCTAATCAAACTAGAACCAAAATGAAATCTCTTTAACCTAGATTAAAGTAGAATACTTTCGCTACACAATGACATCTTAAGTGATCAAAATGGAATTGGGGAAGTACTTTAAATATTGCTTGGAAAACGCTAGGCAGCCTAGTTTGGCAACTTGACAAATGTGATCCCAACTTGATAGATTTTACTTGGACCTTTATAGAGGCCATGTATTATTGTATAATGACTATGTAGGGTGGATTGATGATATCTTATTGCCTTACTTGAGTTCATATTCATTGATTATATTATGCATAGTGTGTTAAATAAATGTTGCACTATGATATTGGTTGAACATGAGTATATTTTACCATGTGGCTATGTTGCTTATCCCTTTTGTGGATTATATTTCAAGTAACTATTATGTCCTTGATGATGTGTTAATCAGCTGATGTTGGGGGTATAACATAATACGATCAATTATGGAAGTGTGACATAATGTGATCGGATTATGTTATATCTGTGACCGTCCCCTCCTGTGGCCACATGTCGGGGTTATAGCATCTGTATTGAGCCAAAAACCTTACAGAGTTGCTACTATCTTATATGGTTCCCTGAGAAATGGGTCTTATAAGATGTGAGTATTGCTTAAGCAGCTCACCTAAGATTGGAATATTATATCCAATGTTGTACGACTATTGTTCAGACGGGAAAAGGTAAACCGAGGTAATGTAAAGTGTTTACAGCTTTTCCAATGTGTTATATGCAACTTGTTATGTGTTGCATCTTATTTGGCATATTGCTGAATTCATAATAGCTTGCTGAGATTTATTCTCACCCCCCTCCCTTTAATGTTTTTAGATCCCGAGACAGGCGGATCGGCCAAGTAAGGGCGGAGAGGAGTTTGGAAGTGATCTTTTGGGTATTGTCGGGGTATGTATAGGTTGGCGTAGAAAGTATATTTTGGTATAGTTCCTTTATGGAGTTTGTAATTATAAACTTTAATTTCTACGTTATAACTACAATCTTTTGTAACTAAAACAGATTAATACTTTCAAAGTTGGTCAACTCTTCCTCCAAGGTGGAAATGAGTAGAGTTATTTTGAAATTGTTATGCTAATTATGTTTATGTTTGAAAGTTAAATTAAAGTTTTAAAAGTTTAGGAAATTTGGGTTAGTTTGGGGACGCTCCAGCTCGGGACACGTGTAGGTTCCGGGTCGGGGTCCTCACAGTTGGTATCAGAGCTCGTTTAGAGTTCTCGTGTAGAGTCTAGCTGAGTGAGAGTGTGTGATAACTGACGTCGAGTGTTTAATGCAGGAATTTGTACTAATGGCGGGTAATGATGGAGATCAGGATCGGGCTTTGGGCAATGTTGGTAATCTGAATGCCGAAATGATGGATATGTTCCGAGTGTTTCTTCAGAATATGGAAAATCAGAATCAAGGTAGGGGATAACAACAACTCGAAGGTAGGCAAGGGCACCATGGCTTAGAGAATTTGTGAAGATGTCTCCTCCTAGTTTCAACGGAGATCCGGATCCGACGAAGGCGGAAAGATGGCTTGAAGCTATGAATAAGATTTTTGCGGCAATGGAGAGTTCGAATGCAGAAAAGGTAAGATGCGCCGTTTTCAAGTTGGAAGGACCCGCTGAGCATTGGTGGCAGGTAGTGAAGGATGGCTGGGATCGGGATTTGACACCGCAGACTTGGGAGAATTTCACACGTAAGTTCCGGGATCATTTCGTTCCGATGGTTACTAGAGACAAGAAGGAGGTTTCGTTTCTGAAATTGGAGCAAGGGACGATGACCATAGCACAATATTCAGCCAAGTTTACGGAGTTAGCCTGATATTGTCCCCATTTGGTACCGGAGGAAGAGAGGCGGATCTACCGGTTCATGAAAGGCTTAAGGGTGGAGTTCCGGAAGCAGTTACTGACGCATGACTTCGCCAACTTCCAGGCAGCCGTGAATATGGCGTATCGGATTGATAATGATATAGAGGAGCATCGTGGTAAATTTGAGGGTGGAAGCAGAAATAGATTCCAAGGTCAAGGTTTCGGGCAGAATAGAGGGCAACCAAGGACATCAGCTTCGGGAGCAGGTAGAGGAGGAAAAATGGCAGCTCCGGCAAATCGTTCGACTCCAGGTCAGTTTGGTACGTTGTTTGGATATTGTAAGAAGGTGAGGTATTTGGAGGATAAGTGTTGGAGCAAGCAAGGCAAATTTTTGGAGTGTGGTGCATCGGGCCATTTCCGGAGGAATTATCCCAAGCGGCAAAAGAAGCAAGCTTCGGGTAGTGGTCAAGGGAGACAAGGTAGTGGTGTGAAGAGAGATATAGACGGGAAGCCCAAAGATAGAGTGCAAGGTCGAGTGTTCGCCTTGGGTAGAGGAGAAGTCGATCCCAATACCGTTATTAGAGGTATAGTCCCTGTCTCGGGAGTTAAGGCCCGCATTCTTATAGATCCCAGGTCTTCCCATTCTTTTGTGGCATCTCACTTTGCATTTTCATTGCATAAATTGCCTGAATCTATGCCTTATGTGTTGGAGGTCTCTACTCCTATGGGAGAGTGCCTCGCATCTTCTTTGATATATCGTGGTTGTGATGTGACTATATGTGGGCATATATTGCCGGTGGATTTGGTCGAGTTACCAATCCGTGACTTTGATGTGATCCTTGGGATGGATTGGTTGAGTCAGTGTCATGCTTTGGTAGACTGTCGTAGAAAGCGAGTCTCATTTGCTATGCCTGATGTGCCTACTTTTATATTTGATGCGGACAAATCTATGTTCGGTTTACATGTTATTTCTGCTTTAAAGGCTAGAAAGATGCTATCTAAAGGGTGTGCGGGGTACTTGGCTTATGTGGTAGATTCCAATAAGAAGTCCCCCGAGTTAGCTCATGTCCCGGTTGTCAATGAATTTAGTGATGTGTTTTCTAGTGAGTACTCTATGCCTCTGGATCGTGAGGTAGAGTTTTGTATTGACCTAGTGCCCGGTACCGCACCTATCTCTAAAGCACCCTATAGAATGGCTCCGGCCTAGTTAAAAGAGTTGAAGGCCCAATTGCAAGAATTGTTAGACCGGGGTTTTATTCGCCCAAGTGTGTCACCGTGGGGAGCACCGGTCTTATTTGTTAGGAAGAAGGATGGTACCTTACGATTATGTATTGATTATCGTTTGTTGAACCAAGCCACCATAAAGAATAAATATCCTCTTCCGCATATAGATGATTTGTTCGACCAACTTCAAGGTTCCGTTATCTACTCAAAACTTGATTTGAGAAGCGGATACCATCAGTTGAAGATTAGACCGGACGACATTGCCAAGACAGCTTTCCGAACGAGATATGGTCATTATGAGTTTGTGGTGATGCCTTTCGGGTTGACTAATGCTCCAGCCGTGTTTATGAATATGATGAACCGTATTTTCAAACCTTATCTTGATAGCTTTGTGGTGGTATTCATAGATGACATTCTTGTTTATTCTAAATCCCGGGAGGAGCATGAAAAGCATTTGAGGATTGTCTTGTCAGTTCTTCGGGAGAAGCAGTTGTACGCCAAGTTCAGCAAGTGTGAGTTTTGGCTTGAGCGGATTTCTTTATTGGGGCATGTAGTGTCGAGTTCGGGAATTTCCGTGGATCCTTCAAAAATTGCGGCCGTGGTTAATTGGAAGCAACCTTCGACTGTAACTGAGGTTCGTAGTTTTCTTGGTTTGGCAGGGTATTATCGAAGGTTCATTGAGGGTTTTTCCCGGATTTCTACTCCATTGACAAGGTTGACTCGAAGGATGTATCATTTGTATGGGATTCCAAGTGTGAAGCAAGTTTCAATGAGTTGAAGAAGAGGTTGACAACGGCTCCTATTCTTACCCTGCCGGATGGTTGTGATAATTTTGTGATCTATATTGATGCCTCGAAGGCGGGTTTGGGATGTGTATTAATGCAAAATGGGAAAGTTATTACGTATGCCTCTAGGAAGTTATCACCGGCGGAACAGAATTACCCTACTCATGATATGGAACTGGCGGCGATTGTGTTTGCGTTGCATAAGTGGAAGCATTACCTTTATGGGGCGAAATTTGAGATATTCACCGACCATAAGAGTTTGAAATACTTGTTTACCCAAAAGGAGTTGAATAATCGACAAAGGAGATGGCTAGAGTTCTTGAAGGATTTTGATTGTGTAATTTCTTATCATCCGGGGAAGGCCAATGTGGTGGCGGACGCGATTAGCCGAAAGGCTTATGTGACAGCTTTGAGTCCCCAAGAGTTGAGGAGTGAAGTATTACTTGCGAATGTACGAGCCGTTCCTACATTGTATGGAGATTTGAAGGAAGCTCAACAAAGTGATCCGAAGTTAAAGAAAATTTTGGGACAAGTGCAAGATGGGAAAGCCGGGGAATTTGCGTTGAATAGAGATGGGATTTTAACCTTCCAAGGGAGAATTTGCGTTCCTTCATCACCGGAAATCAAGAGGCGTGTTTTAGAGGATGGTCATAAGTCCAAGTTTGCGATTCATCCGGGTAGTACCAAAATGTATCAAGACTTGAAGCGTGGGTATTGGTGGAATGGAATGAAAAGGGAAATTGCGGATTATGTGTCTAAGTGCTTAACTTGTCATCAGATCAAGGCCGAACATCAGAGACCGGCGGGATTATTTCAACCATTGGATATTCCGGAATGGAAATGGGAAGGGATCTCGATGGACTTTGTTTCGGGTTTGCCTCTTACCGCGAAGAAGATGGATGCTATTTGGGTTATTGTGGATAGATTGACAAAGTTGGCTCATTTTCTTCCGGTGTCAACCAAGTTCTCGTTGGAGAAGTTAGCTCAGTTATAAATGAAGGAGATTGTTAGACTTCACGGGGTTCCGGTTAGTATTGTTTCCGACAGAGATCCGAGATTCACTTCTAGATTTTGGAGCATTGCATGAAGCCTTGGGTTCTAAATTATGTTTTAGTACGGCGTTTCATCCTCAAACCGACGGTCAGTCCGAGAGAACTATTCAGATACTTGAGGATATGTTACGGGCTTGTGTGATGGATTTCCAATTGTCGTGGGAAGATCATTTACCGTTAGTTGAGTTTGCTTACAATAACAGTTATCAGTCTAGCATTGAGATGGCTCCGTATGAGGCGTTGTATGGTAGGAAGTGTAGATCTCTGATGTGTTGGGACGAGGTAGGTGAAGCAAGGCTTTGGGGCCCGGATTTGGTTAGAGATTCAACGGAGAAGATCAAGGTGATTCGGGATAGATTGAAGATGGCTCAGAGTAGACAGAAAAGCTACGCCGACAATAGAAGACGGGATTTATCTTTTCAGGTTGGTGAATTTGTGTTCTTGAAGGTCTCTCCGAGGACGGGAATTAAAATGTTTGGTAATAAGGGTAAATTGGCTCCGAGGTTCATTGGTCCGTTTGAGATTTTAGAGAAGATTGGAGATTTGGCTTACCGGTTGGCGCTACCTTCGTCTTTTGCTTTACTCCATGATGTGTTTCATGTTTCTATGTTGAGGAAATATTGTCATGACCCCTCTCATATTTTGAGCTCTCCCCCCGATGAGATTCAAGCAGATATGTCATATGTGGAAGAACCATTGAGAGTCTTAGAGTTCCAGGTTAAGGAGTTGAGGACTAAGAGTATTCCGATAGTGAAGGTCCTATGGAAGAATCACACCGTTGAGGAAGCAACGTGGGAGCTAGAGTCGAAAATGAGAGCGAAATACCCTTGATTGTTTGAGCATCCAAGTAAGTCTTTTTAAAATTCGGGGCGAATTTTCTTTAAGGGGGAGTGAGTGTAACGACCCTAACCCTAGGCTCTATTTTAGTATCATATTATATGCTTTTAATAGTATTGTTAATATTATGTGTTCATTTTATATCTTTGACTTCTTATATTAGGATGAGATGATTGGGAAATAAAAATAATGTTCTTGGGGAAAGTATAATAATTGACAATAAATATATGAGTGTAGTTAGGATTTTATTGTGTAGAGAAAGGAAGTAAAGGGGATTAATTTCATTTCTTGAACTTTAGGGGCTTTATTGTAGGATGTGAAAAGCCTTTAATTAATTGGGAGTGGGGGGCCATGACTTCCCCCCTTAATTCCCTCACCCTTTCCTCCCTTTAGTCAAGGATCACCATACTCTTCCCATACTTCTTTCATCCTCCTCATTCTTCCCTCACCATCTTCATCCTACTTCTTCCCAATTCCATGGAAACTCCTCATTGAAGCCTCACATTCCAAATTTCTAGCATGATCAATTCTTCTCCATTTTCCAATCCAATTGTACTTTTGTGCTTGGTGCATTTAGGGGAGTTTATCAAGCTAAGAAGATCCTCAATTCATCCTAAAATTCTAAGGTGAGTTATTATGACTTCCCTTCCTCTAAATGTTCATGAACTATTTATTGTTGTTATTGTTGTTATAATGGTTATTGATGTTTTGGAAACCTCCTTGAAGTGAGAAATTGGTTAATGGTATAGAATGATGATATTGTTCATGGAAGTTGATCAAAATGTAAGAAATTGGGTTGAGTAGATTAAAAGGGGTTAACTTGAAATGTAGTAGAAAAATGGGTGGAAACCAAGTGGAAATGATCTATATTTAGGATATGATACCTTGGGGTTAAATGGTTTAGAATGGAATTAATAAAGTTAGAAATCATTTTTAGGTCACAAAGTAGAAGAAGCTTGGTACTAGTTTTGGGTTTTGGGAGTGCCTAAGTAATTCTGCTGCTGCTACCTGTTTTTGGGCCGTGGCACGAGTCGTGCCCTCAGGCACGAGTCGTGCCCATGGCCAACTCGTGAGTACGATTCGTGGATGGGAAGCCAAGTCGTTCTGATCAACTTAAGGGGAAATTGGCACGAGTCGTGCCCTCAGGCACGAGTCGTGCCATGTGGAAGTCACGAGTCGTGCTGGTCAAGGGACGCATGATTCTGAGAAGGGCCAAAAGGGCACGAGTCGTGCCCTGGGGCACGAGTCGTGCCCTGGCCTGGTTACTTTGCACCAACTTTAGAGCTGTTCAAACCTAATCAAACTAGAACCAAAATGAAATCTCTTTAACCTAGATTAAAGTAGAATACTTTGGCTACACAATGACATCTTAAGTGATCAAAATGGAATTGGGGAAGTACTTTAAATATTGCTTGGAAAACGCTAGGCAGCCTAGTTTGGCAACTTGGCAAATGTGATCCCAACTTGATAGATTTTACTTGGACCTTTATAGAGGCCATGTATTATTGTATAATGACTATGTAGGGTGGATTGATGATATCTCATTGCCTTACTTGAGTTCATATTCATTGATTATATTATGCATAGTGTGTTAAATAAATGTTGCACTATGATATTGGTTGAACATGAGTATATTTTACCATGTGGCTATGTTGCTTATCCCTTTTGTGGATTATATTTCAAGTAACTATTATGTGCTTGATGATGTGTTAATCAGCTGATGTTGGGGGTATAACATAATACGATCAATTATGGAAGTGTGACCTAATGTGATCGGATTATGTTATATCTGTGACCGTCCCCTCCTGTGGCCACAGGTCGGGGTTATAGCATCTGTATTGAGCCAAAAGCCTTACAGAGTTGCTACTATCTTATATGGTTCGCTGAGAAATGGGTCTTATAAGATGTGAGTATTGCTTAAGCAGCTCACCTAAGATTGGAATATTATATCCAATGTTGTACGACTATTGTTCAGATGGGAAAAGGTAAACCGAGGTAATGTAAAGTGTTTACAGCTTTTCCAATGTGTTATATGCAACTTGTTATGTGTTGCATCTTATTTGGCATATTGCTGCATTCATAATAGCTTGCTGAGATTTATTCTCACCCCCCTCCCTTTAATGTTTTTAGATCCCGAGACAGGCGGACCGGCCAAGTAAGGGCGAAGAGGAGTTTGGAAGTGATCTTTTGGGTATTGTCGGGGTATGTATAGGTTGGCGTAGAAAGCATATTTTGGTATAGTTCCTTTATGGAGTTTGTAATTATAAACTTTAATTTCTACGTTATAACCACAATCTTTTGTAACTAAAACAGATGAATACTTTCAAAGTTGGTCAACTCTTCCTCCATGGTGGAGAGGAGTAGAGTTAATTTGAAATGGTTATGCTAATTATGTTTATGTTTGAAAGTTAAATTAATGTTTTAAAAGTTTAGGAAATTTGGGTTAGTTTGGGGACGCTCCAGCTCGGGACACGTGTAGGTTCCGGGTCGGGGTCCTCACATATAGATTATCATTTATAATTAAATATAAACAAGTACTCTCTGATCTGTGCCAATATCACGGGGACAGTATGCATGGGTGGTCAAGTGAAGAAAATTAAAAGATAAACACCATTATAAGTATCCAATGTCTCAAAATTTCTAATATCTCAAAATTCATGAAAATATAATAGCAAACAATCACAAACTATAAATTGATATTGCCTAAGTTTATTCTTAACTCTTGCATCAACTTGAAAGTATATGAAAATTCAAATGTTAGATTGAAGTATCAAACTGAAAAATGTGAAAGAATCTAAATATGCACAAATAATAACAAATAGAGTAGCAAACAATCAAAAACTACAAACATATACTCCCTCCGTCCCGCCCGAAGGGGCAAAGTTTTTGGCTTGCACGAAAATTAAGAAAAGTGATGTAGGAAAGAGAAAAAGTGTATAGTGAAATAAATGTTGTGAGTATGAAAAGTGATGTAGGAAAGAAAAAGTGGGGTAGAGAATAGTTAGTGAATATTTATTGTGAGCATGACAAGTGGGTCCCACAAATAAAGAAGTAATAAAAAAAATTTCCATTTTTGGGTTGTGCCTCTTCAATTGGGACGCCCAAAAAGGAAATTTGTGCCCCTTCGGGCGGGACGGAGGGAGTATTGCCTAAGTTTATCCTTAACTCTTGCATCAACTTGAAAGTAAATGAAAATTCAAATGTTAAATTGAAGTATCAAACTAAAAATGTGAAAGAATCTAAAAGTGCACAAATAACAACAAATGTTCAAATTTATGGTATTTACCATAAGGGATGAAAATTGGTTCACCGTTTTTGAATTTGCAAAGATGGATTTCTCCATAAACCGTTCTCACATCACTCTCCAATTCCACATACATATCAATCTTGGACTTTAACATAACTCAATTATGATTGCATAACTCAATTATGATTGAAACAGAATTGTTTCAGAAACAAAGTACTATAAGCAATCACAAAATCACATCAAAAGCCCCTATCCTCACCATTCCCTTTCCACGATACTCTCTCCACTTCACTCCTGTTACAAAATAACAAAATCATGCAAGTAAAGGAATCATCCCATATATCTTCAACTGTGGTGGAGTCATTTGTGAATCAGTTGGAGCTTTAGTATCTTGCAAATCTTCTGTCGAGCGCGAAAAAACGTATTTAAAACATGCATTAGATCAATACATACACACACACACACACACACACACACACACACACACACACACACACACACATATATATATATATATAGTTATATATAAATGTGTCATGTTATCGATATTAGGTCCCGCCATTTAGTTAGTTAGCTATCCATCCCATTATAAATCTTTTAATTTTATTTTTTTAGTTAATTTAATTGAAATTTAACAAAAAAGTTACTAAAATTCATTTATTCATAAAATTTTAAATATTATTATTAATACAACAATATATTAAATTTTATAAAAAATAAATAATATGAAACAGCTGAAGTATACTAATATCACGAAAAATAGAGAGAGATTGTAATTGATAAATTCAGAGATAATTTTAGAAACCGATTAATGAGAGTCGTTCGATTAAAGCATTGATAATTAATCTTACAGTTAGAATTGAAGAAGAAAATAAATTATCAAATGACAGCCCTTGGAAAGTAGCGGTTATGGATCGATATCAATCGTTCTTTGTGTAAAGTCAATAGGCGGTTATGAACTGAGGTGAGAGAGAAAATGAGAGAGAAAATAGTAAGATGATAGTCGTTATGAGTATTACAAATGAGTCCCATTAATAAATAAAAATTATATTTTATAAAAATTATTTAATATGAAACAACTGAAGTATACTGATATCACAAAAATAGAGAGATTGTGATTGATAAATTCAGGGATAATTTTAGAAACCGGTTAATGAGAGTCGTTGGATTAAAGCATTGATAATTAATCTTATGGTTAGAATTGAAGAAGAAAATAAATTATCAAATGACAGCCCTTGGATCGTAGCGGTTATGGATCGATATCAACCGTTCATTGTGTAAAGTCAATAGGCGATTATGAACTGAGGTGAGAGAGAAAATGAGAGAGAAAATAGTAAGACGATAGTCGTTATGAGTATTACAAATGAGTCCCATTAATAAATAAATATTATATACTTTCGTTCATAGAAAATGAGACTTATCAATAAGACGCTCTAGATGACAAAGTGGGTAAGATTATTCGAAATAGAAGTAGAGGGAGTATTGGGTTAAATTAAGGTCAAAATATGCATTTTGGCTAACGGAAGTTAGTCATGAAACTAACTCTGGGTAATATGTCATGTGATATGATCAAATTGTCCCTTAAAAAAAGATGTCCATGATATATGACTTGGAAATATAACATCATATTTTTTTTTTATTTGCAACAGATTATAAAAACAAATACTCCATCCGTCTCGAAAAATTTAGATCATTTTGACTTTAATAGTCAACTCAATCGAATTTTGATTGTAATTTTATGAAAATTTAGAAATTTTTATGCAATTATAAAAATTGTTATTGTTTTACCATTAAAAATACTATCAATAACAATTTTTAGAATTTCATGAAAATATCTATATTTTTCTATAAAATTATTCATATTTTTTTTTTTTAAAAAAATGTCAAAATTTAATTGAGTTGATTTTGCTAAATAAAGGGAGCGATCAGATCTACACACTTTTATTTTTAAAAAGTATATTACAAAAGTAACCAAAATCCATGTTAGTTAAATTGTAAATTGAGAGAAAGTCAGACAGTCGGTACACACAACCAGACCACTTGATTGTTTTCTTTCCATTACAAAAGTAACCAAAATTCAATGTCAGTTAAATTGTAAATTGAGAAAAAGTCGACAAGTACACACAACCGTGCACTCACTTGCTTGTTTTCTTTCCATTTACATTTGAATTGAAAATCTTGGTACACGCCAATTTCCAAATAATAGTTAGGTATACTATTACTACATTATTATACTCCCATACCGTCCCACGTTAATGCAAATTTTTAGTCAAATTGATGCAACTTTGATCAATAATTTAAATAAAAAATAGTGATTCTAATAAATATTAAAATTTTTTATTATAACACAATTAATAATATTTTCAATAATGATTTTTAAATTAATAGTTAAAATTATTGCAATTTGACTAAAAGTCTCGTGATGGAGGGAGTATGTATTGAAATAGAAACCGCCAATCTACAGCCGTAGGATCAAACAAATTGAAAAGAAATCTAACGATTGAAAATAAAAAAAGTTAAAACTGATGTTGGAGGTGTGAACCAATCATAGCCACTCTTTGTCTTTTTTGAAATTAAATCATGGCCACTCTTTGTGTGATGGTTATTCTCCACCCCTATTGTAATATAAATACTTCACACTTATTTTATTTTTTACTAAAAAGACCATGAAAAATAAAAAAACTAAAATTAACAAAAAAAAAAAAAACTAATGCATTCACGCGCCTCTTTATGCCCGTGTAATTTACGGCTCTCATAATTTTAACCAATAAAAAAATAAGAAACAAAATAAATCATTTACCATCCACTTTATTTGGGTAATTGTTAATAAAAGTAATTTATTTTATTTCATAAAAGATGAGATTATAACTCATTCAGTTACTTGATATTTTGTTCTAATGTATTTTAGTGTGTGTGCATATGTGTATGTTTAACATGATGTACAAACCTTCTTAAATAAGCTTCTCATTTTCAGTAATCTTTTTGCCCTCTATAGATTTTCAACCCTAACCAAGTAACTACAAATGTGCCCTTGTATATTTTAAAAGTTGTGCAAGTATTTTCAAAAAATATATTATATTCACTTTTGATATGAATTTTAAATTAATGAAAAAATTAAACCAAGAAACTAATCTAATCTTGGACTAAAATTTTATTATACGAATTTTCTCATTTCTCAAATAAATGTCAAAAAAATAATTCAACAAACACCTACTTTCCAAACGAAATAATATTAAATATACCAAAATTGTTTATACTTATATCAATATATGGTTCAAACGAAATTAAAAAACGATGTTCATTTTTTTCATTAATCATCTTCACATAACCACAAATGTAAGATCAATCAGAACAATATTATGAAAATCAACTATTACCAAAAAAAAAAATGAAAATAACACAGGGTAGCTTACATATTAGGCCCATCTTTCCCTAATATTATTACCTTAATCAAATGAAAGAAGTCTCTATTTAAAGAGAAAAAAAATTGTGAATTTTGGTGAAAAAATAAATTAAAAAAATAATAAATTTAAAAAAGAGAATTTTTTTTATCATCATTTATAATTAAAAAAATTACTTCACACTTAATTAATTTTAACGAAAAAGAAATTGAAAATTAGTAAAGGATAATTAACAAATTTATATTTAAAAAGAGGATATTTTATCTTTGTCCAAATCAAATGAAAGAAGTCTCTATTTAAAGAGAAATTTTTTTTTATGAATTTTGGTGTAAAAAAAAAATTAAAAAAAAGTCATTTAATATATAATAATTGAGGTCAAAGAGATGGGATAATTTTTTTTTTTGAAATCCTTCCAGCCAATGGTGTGTTGCCATGTGTAAAAAAAAAAGAAAAGAAAAAGAAAAGAAAAAATGCTGCAATAATACGCCATTGTCGGCGCGTGTTGTACACGCGCCAGTAAAATGACGAAAAGGCCCTTAACTAAACGGGCGACAAGTGTCCGAGTTGATTTAAAAAAAAAAACACTCGCCCAATCATAGCTAGCCACATACCATTTCAGCCGAGTTATTTGCCATTCTGCCATCGTGTGAAAGGACTAAAATTCCCCTCAAAGTCCTTCTATTTACCATAACCTTGTTATTATATATAGATAGATGAGGGTATAGTAGTCATTTTTTTTATTTTCTCTCATTTTATTTCAAAACTCGGAAGCATGAGAAGAGAAAATTTTGTTTTTCCTTTCATTTTCTTCCTAACTCGAAAGCACATCGGAAGGAATTTAAATTCACTTCCCTCCCTTTCTTTTCTCTCCTTTTCCCTCCCCTCACTTTTTTTTTCTCTTCATTAAAAACTCGAAAGCGGACCCTAAGGTAATCCTTTTCTATTTGGTATAACAAGCCTAAGTAAAAAATAATAATAAAAAAATGTTATTAACCTATTTTAATTGGAGTTGATCTTATGAAAGAAAAAAAATCCCAAATGATTTGGAAAAAAAACGTGTTTTAAATGTGTGGTGTCATTTTTGTAAATAAATAAAATTTTGCGCGCGATGACACTTATGTAAATAAGTGAAACTTCGCGAGCACCGGTCATTAGAAAGGGTATTATCAATATGAGTTATAATGAATTTCAGTTCATGTATCTTACACTAAAAAATAATACCACTGATATTAATGGGTATAGTCAGTATAGTTACAAGAAATGTCAGTACTGTCACTTAAAAACACTACCACGGTTGAAATTACCCGGGATTTCGCGCGGGCTGCGCGAAACGCGGTTGTCTTTCGCGGAGGGTTGGTGTCTGAGACCTCGCTTCATGGGAAGGAAAAAATGAGGAGTCGCCACGCGGTTTTTGTATTTTGAGCCCAAACGTTGAGAAACGACTTTTGTGAAAATGGTGTCGTTTTTATTGGTAGCAAAAACTTAGGAAAAGGCTTTGAAAACGGGGGTCATTTTTATTGGTAGCAAAAATGAGTAAAAAGATTTTTAGTACCAGAGATTGTTAGGTTCGGAGGTCACGTTACGTTTCGGGAAGAGTATTACGAGATCACCCGAAACGCCTCGCATGACGAGTCTTTCTACCTTTCTCGAAAACGTGTGTGTGTGTGTGTGTGTGTTTTGAAATGGGGGCTTTAATGACAAGCTTAATCTTGGTTTGAATGTCAAACGTTGATTAGGTGATCTTTTGAAAAAGCGATCGTTTGAATGACAAACGTCGATTTTGAGACGGAAATGAGCGTTTGCGTGGCAAACGTCGATTTGAGTTAGAAAAGGAGTTCGAAGGACGAACTTTTGGTTTTGAACCGGGCGAGTCATTGTTAACGATTTTTACGGGAAAAAACGTATTAAATGATTTTGAATGTCAAATAGCGGCTTTTAGTTTGAAGATGAGCATTTGGAGGCCAAACGTCATTTCGCGCGTTTTGAAAAAGAATTCGAAGGACGAACTCCGGTTTTGAACCGGGCATTACATTGTTAACGATTTTTACGAGAAAAATGCGTATTAAATGACATGCAATCAATGAATCGGGTTGCGACTCGGACTTTGAAAAGTAAATACTATCACGATCCAAACGGGTCGGACTTTGTAAATGACAGTATTTAAAGCAGTATCAACGGAATCAAACGATCCGGAATTGTAAATGACGATCAACGAACCAAAACGGCTCGGAAGAGTAAATGACTATCAACGAGCCAAAACGGCTCGGAACTATAAATGACAGAAAGTAAATGACGATCAACGGATCGATCGATCCGGAATGGTAAATGACAGAAAAAGTAAACAGAACGGGGTCGAAACGTCGTTTTAACCCGTGGTTACTTCTCTTACGGAAAGAGAAGAGGATCGAGGGGCTAAAACGTATTGGACCCCGTTAGACGGGGGCGTCTACATTTCAGTAACGGTGTTCGGAACGGTTATAGCGACTGGCGCGTAAACCGTGATGAAACGAGAGATCAGAGAGAGGGAGTTATACCTATGGCTAGGGTCGACTCCTTTGGCTCGGAAGGTGTGTACGGGACACGGAAAGAGGTTTGAAACGGTGTTTTGTAGCGATGAGGGACGTATTTGATCGAAATACGGAAGTTTCACGCGAATCGAGGCAAAATGGGAGCTCGGGAGGGGTGAAATCAGTTTGGGCCGTGAGGTAGAGTGATTTTGGGGTTAAATCCTTTTTCTTTTTGGCTTTGACAGCCACTTCTATTTATAGGGTGAAAATTGCAGTAAGTGTCCGGCCGGACTTAGACTGTTTTTCAGGGTTTTTTGGTATTTTGAAATTTTGAGGGGCTTGCTTGCAATTTCAGAAAATGTGCACAGGAGTCCAGGACTTTGGACCGTATACCGGGGTATTTTAGTCTTTTCCCTTTGATTTCTGATTGAAAGGTGATGTGTGGGCTGTGGCATGGCTGCCACGTGTCCCATGACTCACCAAATGCGTGGGAGTTCGTCCCCCGGTCCCGGTTTTGTCCGTTTTTTATAATAACAGTCCGGAAAATGTCCGAAAAGCCCCCGGAAAGTGCCGGATAGTGCGTTTTTCAGGGAAAGCCGTACTTTTACGTGGGATGACATGTGATAAGTACGCTTCGACGTCGGGATGCACGGGGCAGTCCCTGGACGTCTCGTTGGCATGACAACGGGGAGTTTAACGAGTTCCGGTTAACCTGGAGTGGGCCAGTTAACGGATTTCGGTTAACTTTCTGACGGATTTTGACGATCCGGATTTGGGTACTTACAGTTAGCCCCTCAGCGACGTCTCCTCCGAAGGAGGTGGGGTCGTTGAAAAAGATAAGGATCCAAATCGGGATGCCTTACTTTGAAAGACACAGGCGGTCATTTGGTGGACCCTTAGCGAAAGGATTCCTACGTATCCCGAGCAGGAATCAAGCCGATCGTAGTTCGTAGGTGCAAGGGCCGCGCGTGGGGACCTTGACCTAGGCGAGACTGTTCGGAGGCGTCTGAACTTGGGACTTCTGTAACCTTCGAGGGCGTGTGGCGCCTCAAACCGGAGTTGATGATGCTGACGAGGGTGTGTGGTGCCTCAAACCGGAGTTGATGATGCTGACGAGGGCGTGTGGCGCCTTAAACAGGAGTTGCTGATACTGACGAGGGCGTGTGGCGCCTCAAACCAGAGTTGCTGATACTGACGAGGGCGTATGGCGCCTCAAGCCGGAGTTGCTGATACTGACGAGGGCGTGTGGCGCCTCAAACCGGAGTTGCTGAACATATGAGGGCGTGTGGCGCCTCAAACCGGAGTTGCGAGGGTACGCTTATCCTGGGACAAAGGCGTTCGTGCCTTGAGTACAAGGCTTATTGCGGCTGCCAGTTTTATCCTGCTGGGGATGAGCATTCGGGCTTACCTTGATGGCCGAAGAGGGATTGTTGTGCGGGCTTACCTTGATGGCCGCTGAATTGGAACGGTCGGGCTTACGACTGGCAGCCGGGGAGATGAATGTTCACTTGCTGAAGTGAAAAGGTATTCGGGCTTACGAAGATGGCCGAAGAGGGATTGTTGCAAGGCGTTCGTGCCTTGGGATTCGGGCTTTCTAATGGTGAAAACCATTAGAAAATTTAACGTCGGGAGACGGAATCATAACTGGAATGTCCGGAGACATGATTGAGCGTTTGAACGTCAAACGTCAACTGGGATTGAATTTAACGTCTGGAGACGGCATTTCAACTGGAATGTCCAGAGACATGATTTGAGCGTTTGAACGTCAAACGTCAACTGAGAATCGAATTTAACGTCTGGAGACGGTATTGTAACTGGAATGTCCGGAGACATGATTGAGCGTTTGAACGTCAAACGTCAACTGGGAATCGAATTTAACGTCTGGAGACGGTATTGTAACTGGAATGTCCGGAGTCATGATTGAGCGTTTGAACGTCAAACGTCAACTGAGAATCGAATTTAACGTCTGGAGACGGCATTGTAACTGGAATGTCCGGAGACATGATTGAGCGTTTGAACGTCAAACGTCAACTGAGAATCGAATTTAACGTCTGGAGACGACATTGTAACTGGAATGTCCGGAGACATGATTGAGCGTTTGAACGTCAAACGTCAACTGAGAATCGAATTTAACGTCTGGAGACGGCATTGTAACTGGAATGTTCGGAGACATGATTGAGCGTTTGAACGTCAAACGTCAACTGAGAATCAAATTTAACGTCTGGAGACGGAATTGTAACTGGAATGTCCGGAGACATGATTGAGCGTTTGAACGTCAAACGTCAACTGAGAATCGAATTTAACGTCTGGAGACGGGCGTTAGTGAAAACTAACTGGGAATTTAACGTCTGGAGACGAGCGTTAGTGAAAACTAACTGGGAATTTAACGTCTGGAGACGGGCGTTAGTGAAAACTAACTGGGAATTTAACGTCTGGAGACGAGCGTTAGTGAAAACTAACTGGGAATTTATCCTCGGGGGATGGGGTGTTAGAAAGGTCTAACTGGGGAAATTTTACACTTTTGGGGGCCAAAAGTTGTAAAATTGAAACTGCGAAAAACTGAGGGGCCAAAGTGGCAAAAATTTTTCTGGTGCAACAAGAGTCCGGCCGGACTTTGATTGAAATTGGCCATGTCCTTTTCAGCGCCGAGGCCGAGGAAGGAGAAGTCATTTTTCTCCATTAATTCCGACGAGAGGGAGAAAGAGGAGGAGAGAAAATCCACCCCAAATTGCAAGATTTGCTCGGATTTGCGAAGGAAAATCGATATGGAAGGTGATTGGGACCCAATGGCTCGTCATGGAAGGACCGATGACGAAAGAACGCGGTTGGTTCGGACCATTCGAACCATCATTCATCCATTGAATCGGCGGAGTTATACCCGGCTAGGGAGAGACATAACTCCAAAGGAGGGATCGAGAGACAAGTAAGCTTCCTACAAATTCCATTAATTTTAAGAATGTGCATTCTTTAAATATTAGAAATTTGATTAGGAATGAACTTAGGGATTTTGGTGCCCGAATTGGGGCTCTTGAATTTGCCATGAACCTTTGTCGAAATTGACTATGATGTAGTTCAATTGACACCATGGGTGGATGACATAAAAATTTTGGTTGCAAAATTCCATGTCTAGATGCATTTTCCAAAATTAAAGTAGCTTTAATTCGGGACGGAGTAAATTTTTTAAATATTCGAAAGAATTTGAAAGTTCCGGTTTCGACGGAGTTTTCGAAATGTTTTGAAAGTTCCGGATTCGACGGAGTTTTCGAAATGTTTTGAAAGTTCTGGATTCGACAGAGTTTTCGAAAGATTTTGAAAGTTTCGGATTCGACGGAGTTTTCGAAATGTTTTGAAAGTTCCGGATTCGACGGAGTTTTCGAAAGATTTTGAAAGTTCCGGATTCGACGGAGTTTTCGAAATGTTTAGAAAGTTCCGGATTCGACGGAGTTTTCGAAATGTTTTTGAAAGTTCCGGATTCGACGGAGTTTTCGAAATGTTTTGAAAGTTCCGGATTCGACGGAGTTTTCGAAATGATTTTTGAAATATATGTAAGAAATGAATGAGAACTGTCATTGCATTGCATCATTTGGACATGCGTTCATGCACTCTGTTGATGTTGCTCTTGTTTTGTTCACCTGCAGGGGAAAGGGAAGGTTGACGTCGACAATCAGAAGAGTCGGGGAGCCTTTGAGGCAGTGAGAGCATTGTGGGAAATTCTCCCGAACGTGGCTCGAGAGGGAGAGAGGAGTCCACGGCAGCTGGTGGTTGACTCCGGATTGGCTGGATTCGTCAGTGCGGTAGCTGCGATCGCTACGACACCGAGGGCCAGGTCCATGTATGTCGCCCTGAGCGAGTACTGGTGGGATACGACCCACACTTTCCATTTCAGATGGGGGAGGCGACGGTGACTCCCACGGATTTTGCCGCTATCACTGGGTTGCCGACCTATGGCAACACGCTGGTGTGGGTTGACGGTTATACCCCGGAGCAGTTGTCTGAGCTGCTGGGTTTTGATATCACTGATGCCAGGGGCTTAGGCATTCGGTACAGGCCGATAGAGAGGCATTTGGAGGCGGGTATCGCCGATTTTTTGGCTGGATCTTTGAGGATGACCGCGGAGCGCCTGGCTCGAGGGTTCATTTGGTTTGCGCTGTCAGTGACTTTGTTCCCGACTTCTGATACATCTGTCATTTCCCTTTGCTCGGGTCGCTGACAGATCTGGATGCCGTGAGGGGGTTCGCATGGGGGGAGGCTGGACTGGCCGAGCTCTATCACTCCCTGGACAGGTTCTCGCGGGGAGAGGAGAGTTCCTTGAGCTGCTTCACACCTGTCTTGGATGTAAGATCATGTCTTTTTCTCTTCCTTGCCTCCTTTATGCACTCGTATGTATCTGCTTTGTAGCTGACATAACTTTCCACTTGCTTGGCAGGTCTGGTGCTACGAGGTGTTCAGTCCGCAGGAGTGGGACATTAAGGATGCGTATCGACCCCTGTTCCCTGCCATGCTGGTTTGGCAGAAGAAGGCGAAGAAGCCGGTCTCGTCGAGAGTGGGTACGCGGCTGACGTACGAGGAGGTGTCCCAGGCCCTGAGCCGAGAGTTCTCCGAGAGGATCCAGTTGACCTGGTGGGGTAGGTTCGATGCTGTCACCGTTCAGATTGCTAGCGAGACTACACGGCGGCGGAAGCTCCTGGTGGGACTTCATTGCGACGCTATGTATCTGGGGGAGAGGGTGACTCGTCAGCATAGGTCGGGGTCCCTTCCATTGGTGCCGGTGGATCCTCCTATGCACATGCAGCATCCTCGGGAGATGCCGATGGAGGAGCTGGAGGGGTATAGACAGGGCGTGTACTATACCGAGTACGTCATAGCGGGAGCCGACTATGATACTTTCTTGAGGATGAGGCTGAGGAGCCCGCAGGTGCAGCATAGGGAGGGTGAGGTCCCTGGAGGTCCTCGAGATCTTCCGATCCCACGCGCTAGGCTGGCGTACGAGGGACTGGATGGCTCACGCAGACGCCTGGTGATCCCGATTCCAGATGAGCCAAGACCTCGGTATAGGGTGGATCCCAACACCTCGGTGAACACTTTCTTGATTTTCTGCTTTTGATAGTAGTATTCTGCAAATGTTGCATCTATACTTTCTGTTCGTCTTCTGATGATCCTTCCTGGTTCGCAGGTGTCTGGCCGCACGTACAACGACGCTATGAGGCTGGTGGACGGGTGGGCCGCCTACGCTAGGAGGCTCGTGGAGTTCATGCGGTGCAGTTCCCGGAGGAGCGTGGATGTCCGTGAGCCGAGGCCGTCTAGGCCGAGATGTTCGCCTGCTCCCACGCGGGCGGTGGGAGGACTTTGCACAGGGATTTGGCCAGTTCGCGAGCGGAACGGCTGGGTTTGGAGCTCCTTCTTCTTCGCACTCGGGGCACGAGAGGGGAGAGTCCTCGAGTTCGCATATGCCGAGGAGGCCTTTTGCATATTCCCGCCTGGAGGAATTTGGCGACTTCTTGTTTGCGACGGATCCGGCAGCGGCAGAGCAGTGCGTCGAGTGCTCGGATGACGAGCAGGACTCGGAGTAGTCCACCCTTTACTGCTTTCTTTCTCTCCTTTTTTTGTATGTATCGTCTGGAACGATTTGATTTGAACTGTATTCGAAAAGGCGCCCGTGGGGCCGAACCTGTATTTCGCACTTCCATTTAGTGATTACCTTCTTTTATTTTCGACCAATAAGCAAGTAGGTTGATCAAAAAATAAAATGAAACATGCATTAAAAATTGAACGGGTCAAAATTTAAGCCTATATGCACTAATATTTAATTAATTGCACTGTTACACAAGCCCGGGGCGGAAGGGATATTGATATTGATTGAATGAAACCAGGGGCAGCACGTTGGTTTCATAAAGGTGCAGTTCCCGGAGGAGCGTGGATGTCCGTGAGCCGAGGCCGTCTAGGCCGAGAGGTTCGCCTGCTCCCACAGCTGGTGGGGAGGACTTTGCACAGGGATTTGGCCAGTTCGCGAGCGTGTAAGTACTCCAATTTGAGTCGGTAGTTTTTTCGTTAGAAAGTTAACGAAAGCTTTAACATTTCTAACATTTCTAACAATCTCTAACCTTCCTAACCAAGCAAGAGTAGGTTAGGGTTTGCCATTTTAAGTTAAACCAAAAAAGGAATCCAAAAAAGCAAAAGAATTAAGAAAATCCCGAAACAGCAAGTTGAAAAACAATTTCTGCTGATATTTTGAAAAATATTCTTCCTGTTCAAAGCCTGGAGCAGCATTTAATGCACCAGGCACGTTTTACAAGGACCTCCGCGCGGACATCTTTGCATCTCCCAGTGGCCTATAAATTGAACCCTCCTCTCTCAGTTAAAACAACACATTTTGATCACAAAGAACGGTTCGCGAAATATAGAGAGAAAACAGTGGGAATCTCTAGATTGCCACCATTTTCTCTTGAATCTTTCCCAATCTCACTCCAAACACAAATCCAAACACCAAACCTTGATACTCCTCAAGCCAAACACCAAATCTTGATACTCCTCAAGTCAAATTCCAAGCCTAGGAAGATAGGGTGTCACCATTGGTAAAGCCCTCCTTCTCAAAAACCCTAAAATTCTCTTTTGATTTCTTGATCATCTTGTTCTTCTTACTTTGACTTATTTTATGTCTAGTTTAACTTGAGTTTTGACCTAAGATGGTCATCTTGAAGTTCATCTTCATGAATGACCATCTCAAGTGGTCCACATTTTAGATCTTTAGTCAATTCTTTCTCTTTGGTTTCGTCTTTACAAAACCCCCTTTCCCTTTGCAAAGGACATGTTTAAACCCCATAAATTCCCCAAGGATGACTTGAATATGATAACCACTTAATAAAAAGTAGTGGTATCAAGTCTAGGGATGAAAATGGGGTGAACATAGATGCAAATCCCCCAAAAATCACATTTTCCCTCAAGAACATCTTGCTGTCCAGTAGCATTGTTCTGAGACCTCAGTCCATTTTCCTATTTTTTGGACCCAGTAAAACTTGGAATTGGATGTTGACTACAAAACACTTTTTGTAGACAACATCCGGAGCTTTCTAGACATAATTTTATTTTATTTTTTGAGTAAGTAAAACTCCTTTTTTCAATTTTTCTTTTAGAGGCCAGTTCATCAGCTTCTGGAAATCCAGATTTCACATCTGAGATTTCCAGAAGGTTTTGACCCCTCAAATTACTTCAAAAATGGAAAGTTCCTTTGCAGAAACCCTATTTAGGGTGTTTTAAGAAACTTTCATTCTCGGACTTTCCCCATATTCTGAGGTTTTGAAGCCTTTAAGTCCATTTCAAAGTCAAGGGTCAACTGCCTTCTTTCATTCTGGCAGAATTGCTTTTCAAATCCAAAAATCTTTTGAGTGCCAAGACTCGACCCAAAAATCATACCAAAAATCTTGGGGATTGTTCAAAGTCTTATAAAGAGTTCCCTATTTTTGTTTTTCTCAGTTTCAACTCGTTTTGGTCAAAACACACACACACACACACACACACACAACAAAGGATTTCAAATGTTTGGAAGACTCGTTTTGCGAGGCGCGTCGGGTGCACACTAACGTCCTTCCCGACGCGTAACATGACCTCCGAACCTAAATCTCTGATCTCGGGCTTTTTTCAAAGTTTTGGCCCTCAAAATAAAAATGGCGTGGCGACTCCGTTTGATTTCAAAAAAATCGGGCATCATCACAGAGCGGAACGGCTGGGTTTGGAGCTCCTTCTTCTTCGCACTCGGGGCACGAGAGGGGAGAGTCCTCGAGTTCGCATACGCCGAGGAGGCCTTTTGCATATTCCCGCCTGGAGGAATTTGGCGACTTCTTGTTTGCGACGGATCCGGCAGCGGCGGAGCAGTGCGTCGAGTGCTCGGATGACGAGCAGGACTCGGAGTAGTCCTCCCTTTACTGCTTTCTTTCTCTCTTTTTTTTGTATGTATCGTCTGGAACGATTTGATTTGAACTGTATTCGAAAAGGCGCCCGTGGGGCGGAACCTGTATTTCGCACTTCCATTTAGTGATTACCTTCTTTTATTTTCGACAAATAAGCAAGTAGGTTGATCAAAAAATAAAATGAAACATGCATTAAAAATTGAACGGGTCAAAATTTAAGCCTATATGCACTAATATTTAATTAACTGCACTGTTACACAAGCCCGGGGCGGAAGGGATATTGATATTGATTGAATGAAACCAGGGGCAGCACGTTGGTTTCATAAAGGTGTGAATAGGGGATTGTTTGGAATTGCTTCCAATTTGGGAGCAGCTGGCTGCAGAGTTGACCAGGTCAACTGCAAGGAGAGTCCAGCCGGACTAGGATTGAATTTCCAGATTCCTTTAAATTGCAGTTTTAGCTTTGCAATTTGTAAAGACTACGCCTTTGTTTCGATCATTTGGCTGAATTCCTTTTCAATTCTTAAGGCTTTTCTTCACTTTTTGTCATGGCTCCCTTTCCTAAGTTGTCATCTCGGATGCAAGAGCGATACTTGGAAAACTTTCAGTCGTGGGTACGGAACCACACGAGGCAGAACAAGGGGTTTTTTGAAGGTTGTTACGGGATGAAATCTGTTTGGGCTTTGAAGGAGCTCATGCCAGATTGGGATTTTTGAGAGCGGCGTCTCGGTTCTGGGACGTACGGAGGAACGTGTACTGGCTTTTTCGTACAACGAAATCACTCCTACATTTGAAGATTTCCGGGCCATTCGGGAGGATCTCGAGACTAATGTAGCCTAGTTCTTCCGTATGCTGGTGGCATGGCCACTGTTGAGAAGCTAGTGTCTTTGCTTGGTATCTCGGCTGGAGAAGCATACGGGATGCTGATACTGAATACCGATTATGTTGACATTTCGGGACTGCCCGAAAGATTTGCCGGAGCTGAGGGGAGCATCTTTGCGTGGGACACGTTTGCTCTGTGCGCGATTGCTACTCTGTTCACATTCACGTCTCTGGGTGTGTGCCATCACAGTGTACTGGACCTGGTGAGGCAGTGCGGGAGCGGGGGAGACATCGTGCCGTTGGTCTTGGGCGAGATGTTTCTGGGCATAGGTCGGATGGCGACCGATAGCCGATACATGTGGGGAGGGAGTCCCGCTATGCTTACCATGTGGTTAAGGGAGAGACTGCCTCTGGTGATAGGGGGCGTTCAGGCTGAGCTGGAGCTCTGGATGGCCAAACTCCGCACGCATCACTTGCGATGGTGGGTTCCCTATTGGAAGTTACAGACTTGTCGGACCGCTCAGGAGGGTCTATTGGTTGTCAGAGTGCCGGGGCTGTCTCAGACGTCTTTCTACATTCCATCGTTGGTTCTGTGACAGTACGGGCTGGAGCAGGTGCCACTGACGGGTTTGACTTATGCTGCTACCTTTGAGGTGGGATCTTTGCTGATGGGAGATCCTTCGACATTATTGCTGCTCGCACGGTGGTGGCAATATACGTCCTTTCCTGCCAGGGTTCTCTTTCACCGAAGAGAGGGCACTGTTCTGTCGACGCAGTATCTGAACTGGTACGAAGAGTGTATAGGGGAGACACAGATGGCTATCTTGTGGAGACGGGATGAGCTGTTGGGTGTTGATCACCTGGACAGCTCGACCTTGAGGAGGACCAAAGCAAGGGCTAACCCTAGGAATCGTACTGGCGATGCCATGGCTGATTATGAGACCAATGCTGATCGGGAGGCCAATCAAAGCACTGTTATGATGGCTCGAAGCGAGGCAGCTCGAGACAGAGCTAGAGAAGGGGCTGCGTTGACAGCCACAGGGTTGATGGAGGCGTCGGGAAGAGTCCCTGAGCCAGGTAGAAGGCCTACCGGAATATTTCCTGTGAAGGTGAAGAACACTCGTCGCGGGAAAGGGAAGGGGAAGAAGGATGAAGGACCTAGTACGGGAAACTAGGTTGACCTTGCTGTCCAGAGTATCCACCCACTGTCATTGCAGACACATTAATTGATTAATGTTTTATTGTAGTTTTGCTAGCGTGTAGCGAGTCAAGAGTTGACCGTGCTTGAACTCATCAAAGATTGTTTTAACCGTTATGAATTTGTAGGTTAAATGAAAAGAGTTTTTCGAAACACAAGCAATTGATGCTTATTGTATTTTTTTTTGTTTTTTTAGACCGAACCAATGATGGCTGCCTACGTTCCCCTTTTACAATTGGACTAAGGGGCTCAGGTCACCGTAGTTCGACACTTTAGGTGAATTTGAGAAAAGCAAAGACAAAAGAAGTGCGACCCTGTTTTTTACCTGGATCATTAGCGGGAATGTATCCAGTTGGGTATTACTCTTTTAGCACTTTTTAATTTTACGGAGGGGACGGTGTATGGGGAAGGTGAGTTGACTCGTGCTCTTCCTCAAACGAAGTATCTGCGGAGCTTGCTTCCGTTCACGGGGTTAACGAAAGGATTTCCGTCCAAGTCTGCTAACTTCATGGCTCCTCCGGAGAAGATTCTTTGTACCACGAACGGTCCTATCCAGGTAGGCTCCCACTTTCCGAGGGGATTGGTCTGCGTAGGAGGCTTTTCCTTTAGCACCAAGTCGCCTTCTCTGATGTCTCGGATCTTGACTTTCTTGTCGAATGCTCGGGCCATTCTGCTTTGGTAGGCTCGAGTGTGCTCCATGGCTTTCAACCTGCGCTCGTCGAGTAGAGCAAGTTCGTCGTGACGGCTCTGTAGCCATTCGACTTCATTGATCCCGTTTTCCAAGAGGACTCGGAGGGATGGAATTTCCAATTCCACGGGCAACATTGCTTCCATTCCGTAGGTAAGCGCGAATGGAGTCTCCCCTGTGGCGGTTCTGACTGATGTTCGGTATCCCCAGAGGGCTAAATGTAGCTTTTCGGGCCAGTCCCGACCTCTGGTTGTCATCTTTCTGATTATCATGGCGAGAGTCTTGTTGGCTGCCTCTACTGCACCATTGGTTTGTGGTCTGTAAGGAGAAGACTTGTGACATGTGACTCTGAATTCGGTCAGTAGTTGGTCACAATCTCCTTCGAAGTGAGTCCCATTGTCGGATATGATCTCGTTGGGCACTCCGTATCGGCACATGATGTTCTCTCGGATGAACTCGACCACCTTCTTAGAATTCAGTACCTTGTACGATCTGGCTTCTACCCATTTGGTGAAGTAGTCGACTGCGACTAGAATGAACTCGTGACCATTGCTCCCTGGTGGAGTGATCTTGCCGATGACGTCGATTCCCCATGTGGCGAAAGGCCATGGTGTAGTCATGCAATAGAGTTCGTGTGGAGGGATGTGATTGAGGTTGGAGAACCGTTGACATTTGTCGCAGCTTCGGACGAACTGGATGCAGTCTGTTTCCATCGATATCCAATAGTATCCCATACGGAGAATGATCTGTGTCAATGCTCGAGCGTTCATGTGCGGACCGCAGGTTCCGTTGTGAACTTCGTTCATTAGCTCGCTGGCTTTTTCTTTGTTTACACACCGAAGGAGTGGCCCTTGGTGGCGCTTCTTGTACAACATACCCCCCCAGAATGACGAAATGGGATGCCAGGCATTTTAATGCCATCATGTTTTTGGCTTTGATCCCTTCTTTGTATTTTCCATCTTCATTTGTGAAGGAAGCTTCTCCGCTTTGGAGGTACTGGTAAATTTGATTGTACCAGGGTTCGTCGATCGTTTCCTTTTTTATTTCGATCTCACAAAGAATAGGCGGGTGTTTCCCGTCCGCCTATTCTCGAGGGGTTTTACCGCTTTCCCATCGGGAATTTCGACAAGAGAGGCGAGGGTTGCCGGGGCATCTGCGAAGCGATTCTGTCTCTTGGCAAATAGTGAAAAGAGATGTCCTTGAACCGAGCAATGAGCTCCTCCATGTACGCGTGGTACTTCGAAGGCCGAATCTACCGTCTTCCATTTGTTGGACACTTGATTGATGCTCAATGCTGAGTCTCCATACACATTCAGTTCCGAGATGTTGCACTCGAGGGCGGCTTCCGCACTCCGCTGCACAAGCTTCGTATTCTCGCCGCATTGTTGGTCGTTTCAAAATTCGGCTTGATGGCTATGGGAGTGTGCTCGTCCTTGGGATCGACAAGGAGCATTCCAATACCATTACCCTTCTTGTTGGCTGCCCCATCGAAGAAGAGTTGCCAACGGTTTGCGCTGTCGAGTGAGAAGATTTCGTCGTCCGGAAATTGCGGATCAGACCCTTAGGTTCACTGCTTGGGAAGTCGGCCACCCGATCCGCCATTACTCTGCCCTTTGTTGATTTTGGACCATGTACTTGATGTCGAACTCAGCCAGGAAGAATGACCACTTGGCTAGTCGCATTGACAGGGATGGCTTGTCAAAGAGATATCAGACGGGGTCCATTTTGGAGACCAGGAGCACTGAATGTGACTGCATGTAGTGTTTCAGTTTCCCGACTACCCATACCAAGGCGGTACAAGTTTTCTCTAATGCTGAGTAGCTGAGTTCACTTCCTTGAAGCTTCCGGCTTACGAAGTAGATTGCATGCTCAACCTTGGAATCTTTCTGTTCTTGTGCCAGCATTGCTCCGATTGACGTCTCGTCGGATACAGGAGTAGTGGCTTGTCTTCATGTGGCGGGCACATAATTGGGGGATTCACCAAGTAGGTCTTGATCTTCTCAAAAGCTGTTTGGCACTCGGAGTCCCATTTGATGTCGGCATTCTTTTTCATCAGTTTGAACATGGGCTCGCAGAGAGATGTCAACTGGTTAATGAAGCGACTGATGTACTGAAGTCTTCCCATGAAGCTTTTCACTTCTGTTAAAGTCTGTGGTGGCTTCATATCGATGATGGCCTTGATTTTCTTGGGATCGGCTTCGATACCTCTTTCTGTAACCATGTACCCCAAGCACTGCGTCCGCACTTGACGCCGAAGGTGCACTTCGCAGGTTCAATCTCATGGAGTGCTTTTCGAGTCTGTTGAAGAACTTTCTCGCATCTGTCATGTGCCGCATGTCTGATCCTTTGGAGTGGATGATCATGTCGTCGACATACAGTTCGATTTCTTTGTGAATCATGTCATGGAAGAGGGCTGTTGCAGCCGCCGGTAAGTAGCCCGGCGTTCTTCGATCGAACGGCATGACCGTGTAACGCATGTCCCCCACGGAGTGAAGGCAGCCTTGGCTTGATCCTCCTCGGACATCTTGATCCGGTTGTATCCAGCCGAACTCCGTCCACGAAGGACTTTACTTCGAAATTTGTCGTGGTGTCGACCAGCATGTCGATGTTAGGCAATTGGAAATCATCCTTAGGGCTGGCCTTGTTGAGATCCCGAAAATCCACCAGATCGACCTTTCCATTGGCCTTGGTGACCGTCACGATGTTGGAGAGCCAAGTTGGGTACTCAATCACTACTGATGAAACCCAACTCGGAGCATCTTCTCAATCTCTTCTTTAACTTGCAAGGACCACTCTGGCTTGATCTTGCGGCTTACATTTTGACAGGCTTAGATTCGGGATCCAGGGAATTCTGTGCTCTACGATTGAGGGATCGAGTCCTGGCATGTCAGTGTATGGCCAGGCAAACACGTCAACATACTCCCGGAGGAGGCTTATCGGGGCTTCTTTTTCTGCATCGGCGAAGAAACTGCCCACTTGTGTCTCTTTAGGCTCTTGCACTGACCCCAGGTTCACTTTGGTCATAACCTCTTCGGCAGCTTGGGCCCGGTTGTCCTCTTGGTCGACTACACGCTCGAGAACTTCTCTAATGTATTGTTCATTTAATGTGTCTGCTTCTTTATCAATTGAATTATTAACGTCTTTTAAGTTGTTTGTTAACTTATCAGTTGTTAAATTTGCAATGAGAGGATACTCTGAAAGGTCAGACTTTTCATTAAACGAAAACGGAAATACATGGTTGGCTACATTATCATGGTCCTCCGGCGTAAGGCCATTGGATGACTTAGAGGACTGGACTCTGACAAGGACTGACTCAGAGGGTTTGAGACCGGGTTTAGGGAGATGTGGGTGCGGGCCCAGCTTGTCTTCCAGTTCTACCTGGCTTGCCCTTGGTCCGGTGAAAGTTACCCAGTTCTTGATGGCATTCTTTGGATGCTTGACGAGGGTGCGGGATCGAGAGGCTTGGCTTCTGCTGTCCCAACCATGGCAATCATGTTGTTTTTGGAGCCCAGGTCAATCAGGTTTGGCATCTCCATGACTTCTTCAAAAATACTCTGTAGAGCTGGTCCACTGAGAGCGTCTTCTATGAATTCTGGCTCCTTCTGCTTTGGAGTTACTGTCTCGAATGTGGCCTCGGTGGCTGATCCGAACAATTTGTTTCCCATGGAGAGTACCTTGAGTTGCTCTTCCAAGTCGGGGATTCCCTTGAATGTGTACTCGTGCTGGACTGTGGTGGCAGTTGGTCCAGGTAGAGCTGTGATGTCGAGGAACGCTCCCCTAATCAGATTAGCTTTGAGTCCTCTAAAACGCTTGAGGTCTCGTGCTAGCTGTTCCATTCTTTCTGTAGTCTCTGTGCTGACTATCCCTGCTTCTTTCTCATCTTCATCAGTTCCACTGTCGATCCCCTCAGTTCTGCTGTCGGTTCCGCTGTCGGTCCCCTCAGTTCTGCTGTCGGTTCCCTTGTCGGTCCCCTCAGTTCTGCTGTCGGTTCCCTTGGTGAAGTAATGAGCGAGGTCGAAACTGTAAGGTCGGAGGTTGGGTGTGCCGTCGGAGGTTCCCCTTTTGCGGGCTGCTGCCTTGGTGCGGGCGAGCCTTTTGTCTTCCTTGATGTCAGCCGGTGTTGGCACGTAGCCAAGCCCCTGGACCGTGGTGTGGTCCTTGACTTCAATAACTTGGTGTTGGCCTTGTAACCTTTTGCCAAGCCCCAGTCCTGGGATGAAGATCATGAGTTTCATCATCTTCATGGCAGGAGGAATCAGGTCGTGAGATAGTGGAAGGTCCACGTTGCATATTTGGATCTTGGAGGTCTCCAGAGTGAATCCAATTAATGCCATGTCGTCATTATGCTTGATTTCTAACACTGGAATGTCGTTGGTGCTGGTCCCCTCCGTGGTGACACTGTCGCCGTAGACTGTGGTTAGCTCGTTGCCTTGCATGAACTTGAGGCACTGATGAAGGGTGGATGCCACACCATTGATTTGATGCAGCCAGGGACGCCCCAGGATGGCTGTGAAAGTGATCGGAATGTCCAATACTTGGAATTCGGTGGGGATCATCCGCTTGCCAAACCAGATGTTAAGAGTAGCAACTCCGAGAACTGTACGGGAAGTAGAGTCATAGGCCTTGACAAAGGTGGACTGAAGGCTTCGATCTGTGGGCTTGATGTCAAGCAGGTCCATCATCTTGGCGGGCAAGACATTCATTCCAGAACCTCCGTCTACCAACACGCGGGGAAGGCGACGCTCGTCCAGCTGGACTGTGATGTAGAGCGGCTCATTGTGATCAGCCCCAAATTTTGGAAGGTCCCAAATACTGAAGGTGATAATGTTGCCGTAGTGGATGTTGCCGATCATCCGAATGACTTCATCGGGGTTGAGTCCACGGAGACCATGAGTACGGGCCAAGCTTTCCTCTAGCTTGAGCTTGTGAGGATAAGAGGAGGTGAGCAGAGAGACCAAAGGGAAATGTTCGCCCGAGTGCCTGAGCCGAGTGAGGATCGGGTCCTCATTCACGGAACTTGCGTCTTCGGGCAAGGGCCCGGGTTGCGTTACGGCTCCGCAGTGCTTTTTAGTGGCCTTAGGTGATAATGCATGGATTTGACCCGATCGGGTTAGAACGCCGACATCGAGGTTTGGTTCCTTCTTGAACGAGGCCGCTCTGAGTTGAGCCATAGTTAGAGGAGGATTCCTCGTAGCATAGGGCCATATGTCTTCCCTCAATTCATTGGTGTGGATGTATTCCTGAAGCTTCGGCGGCTTGACGGATTACGTCCCGGGATACCGGCTTAGGTGCCTCTGCGGGGAGGTAGCCTATGGTTTGACGCAGCTGTTCGAATGTCAGTGCACAACAGTGGTCGTCGGGGTTGAACTGTGCATTGCTGACCCTCCGGGGGAGGTTGGAGAGTTCTAGGTTCAGGCGAACAGTCTCCTTGATCTCTTCACGGTATACCGCGCTCCTTTCCTTCTTGCTGAGCATACTCAAGGCATTCTGGAGTTGGGTCTGGCGATACTCATGGTTTGCTAAACTTCCTCCACTCTTGGCCCAGATTAACTTTCTTGCAGCAGAGCCTGCGTCGAGAGTTAATGACTGCGTTTCTTCCCATGTGAGAATAGCCAGGGCTTCTTTGAACTGCATGCGGCAGTCTAGATAAACTTCCACCGGGGAGAGCTTTCTTTTCTGCTTTATCTGAGTAGCGGGTATGTCGGAAGGTGAGTACACGGCTTCCCGAACATCTGCCCATGTAACTGGTGGCTGACCCAGTCGATCGTCTCTGTAAACGAATGCCGTAGACTGTGGAATCTCCCTGAGTAGTTGCTCGAGACGAATTTCCATCCTCCTCTTGTTTCTTTTGAATAGACCTTCCTCCCTGAGTTGGCCTTTCAATTTGAGTGCGGAAATGATCCGTTTCCATCCTCCCAGGACCCTTGGGAGTCCGGTTTTGTTGACTTCATGCCCGGCTTGGAAAAGAATGGTTTCATCGCCTTCGTCGTCGCTTTCACAGAGAACTTGCTTTCCTCGGGGAGGTAAGCGCTGGGATTCATTCTGCTGTGTCGTTCCATCTCCTAGGTCATCGGGACCGTTGACCACCCTCGTGTGGCAGAGGGGGTTGGATGAGAACAGACGGTAGTCGAGGAAGTTGCCGTGAGCAAAACCCCTGAGGTCGAACTGGTCTAGAGTGGCCTCTAGCTTTAAATACGAAGCCGCTGTGACACTTTAAGGGCTTGGTCCCTGTAGGTCCTTCGAGCTTGGTCTTCGTCCCAAAGACGGCTTTCTTGAGCGGCTAGTTCCATGAGGGCTTTCCTCGCGAGAGCTAAACAGTCTCCGTAGGTGCGCGCCGTCTGGCTAGTGTCCAGAACTGTGATCACATCCAAATCGCCGAATGGCGGGAACACTTGGATTACATTAACGAAGGAAGTCGGACTGGGACATTCCATGCGGCCTTCCTTGATCTCGATTACCAAGAAGTTTGCCCAATTTTGCTTGATTGAACCCACGGGGGTGTTGAACTCTGCGATGTTGACAGTCTCGTGATCTCGCTCGATCGCCAAGTCTATCAGAGCTAGCAATCTACTGGCAGGATGTCTGAATCCAGGGCCATGACGACTGGGAGCAGAATCGAACTGGAGCATGTTGATGCTGAGGTGGTCATTTCCAATTCCGGAAGCTGACTCTGTCTTGCGAGGAAGACCTTCACAGATGTTTTCGGGGTGGCTGCCGAAAGCGTTCCCGAGGTTGATCTGATTTGTAGCGGGGTGAGGAGCTTGGTCTCCTTCGCTGTTGCCCTTGGCCTTGGCGGCGCTTGAGGGTATAAGGTTGGCTGACGGCACGGGCCGATTGCCACTGGGGCTGGTACTCGGAAGTAGTGATGAGCTCTGAGCTCGCTTGGCCAGGGCCTTGTTTACCATGAGCAGGCAGTCGTCGAGGGTGACTTTGGCATTGCAGAATCTGATGATGAGGACCGGATCCTTGGCTTCATCAGGATACTGGAATAGATGATGTTGGACGAAGTGGATCGTAAATCAGTCACTTGATTAGAGGATTCTTCAGCTGTGTCAGCCAACGTAGCTTCCAATTGTCGGATAGTCGCTGTACTCAGAAGCGTTGAGCTTGACAATTTCCACCTTGCGTGTTGGAGCCTTGAAGGTCGTAGGTGACTTGATCGGAAGGGGTTTCCATCCTCAAAAGCCGAACACATGTGAATGCGAGAGGTCCGCCGCGGTCTCCGCCACACTCTTCGACTCCGAGCAGAGTCCCGATTCGTCGTCATCCGACTGGCTCAACCAAACGTAGGACGTAATGGCAAATCCGGTGCGTTGTTGGAGCCGCTAGAAAAACATCATGCCCTTACATTGGAGAAGAGGGGTGCAGCCGGGTAGTTCTTCGTGGAGAACATCCCATACGACTTCCCTGTGCATTCAGAGAGACTGAGAATGGCGGGGTGCTTGTTGACCTTTATCACAAAGATCTCTTCGCACGAGGCGGGGAGCGAGAGAGTTGGTTTTGATGAATGCTTTGACGAATCTTTGATTGGGGCACTGGGGTTTATGTGCCCCGCATCATGGTGATGTTCAGCGTTTCTTTCAATACGCGCTCCAAATGTTGGAAACGACAACAGGTTGAACTTGATGTATCAGGCGCTTCTGTGGTCCGCCCGCTGCGAGTACGTTGACATAATTAGCATCTCCGGACTGAGGGATTCTCGGTGAGATTTGCCCCGATAGTCCCTTTGGTTTGATTTTGAAGGAGGTAGCCCCGTGCGCTTTAGGCTTGACTGAAGGCACGCTTGGCTATTGTCTCGGCTTCGTTTCCTATGAGGAAACCGGTCCTACGATGACTTCAAGATCTCCCCGCCGGTTAATGAACTTAACACACTGATGGAGAGTGGAGGCTATGGCTTTGCATGTGATATAGCCAAGGGCGTCCCAAGAGGGGGTCAGAACTCCAGATGGAATGTCCATCACGTGGAATTTTGCTTTGGCACCATTTGGGTCTCGAACCGGAGTTCCAGAGTTCACCTGTCCCCGAGTCAGGAGGGGACTAGGCGTGTTGTCATGTAGAGGCCCCGATAGTCCGGGCAAGGACGGAATCGGTATGGCTTTCGTTGATGCGGAGGGGCTCGCATCATGTCGAGAGGGAGAACATTAACTATTGACCCCGCATCTACACAATACTCCGGGGAGTGATATGGGCGTTGAGCTTGAGAGTAATGTACGGTAGCTTCATCAGGCCCCGAGGCATCTCTCGGTGGAGGGATTCACACGTAACGTGATCATACCGCCATACACAAACAATCAGAGATCCCATCTCTATCCGTAGAAGGAGAGTCATCTTGTGCCCATCCGTTTCCCCGTCTTTCTTTGTGAGGTAAAGCCTTTGCAGGAAACTCAGATTGCATGCTGAAATGCCAGTGGCGGTTGCCGCCTCGGTTAGCACGCTGATCGAGTGCGAAAAGCCAAGCCGACTTTGATCTTCCTTTTCCGGTCCGGGCTCGGAAGCCGGACAACGAACCTTAGCTGATCCCGCGGGGGTTTTGTCTCTCGACTGGCGCAAAAGAAGGTTACCACGGTCCGAGGTATTCCTGAACCCCTGTGGGCCCGAACTCCGGGTTTAGCCGGACTTTTCGGCTTTTCCACCCTTGTCTCGCTCTAAAGCCGCATGGTCTGAGGAAGGGAGGACCGGCTAGAGTAGAGTACATAGTAGTCGAACCTCCCGAATGGCTCTCCGAGTGTACCCACACCGGTGTCTCCATTTACATTTCTCATCTATCGGAGAGGACTTCTTCTTTTC